>WOVY01002971.1:82500-89037 GCA_013436015.1 Rhipicephalus annulatus | reverse complement strand
TAAAAAACTGCTAACTGTATCCTGAGTGTGTGTTGTGCAACAGTAAACCGCGTCCTTGTTCTCCAAACCACCTAGCGGGAGCAAAGTTGTTTGGAACGAAACAACTTTCTTGAGTGAGGGGGGCAGTGTGTGTGAAAGAAGAACGAAGACAACGAGAACAGAGCCGAATGCGGCACACAGCGGCGCTGTTCTTCTTGCGGCACGCAGCGGCGCTTTGTCCTTCTTGTCTCTGTGTCGTCGTTCTGTTATCGTGCTATAACTATTGTCAATTCATACCAACTAGCCCTAGCTGCCCACATTCTAAGCCAAAAAGACAGTGCGAGGCGGTGGCGGCGAAGAAAAAAGGAGAAAAAAGCCAGAGATGCTGAGACCCCCCCCACCCCCCCTCTGAACTTTTATCTACACAGGTCTGGTCTGGCACAGTCTCCCCTATGCCTCCACTGCAATGAGAGTAAATCCCCTCACCATTTCCTCTTAACATGCAGGTTATATACAAACCAAAGGAAGAGACTGTTAGAAGAACCTCTCCGTAGGTTGCCTCGAAATTTATCCCTCCGGTGGTCCTTTCCTTTGGAGCAACTGAAAAAGGGTTTAGCCACAGGACTTTTGCGAGGCCCGTATGCGATTTTCTAAAAGCAACAAAACGATTAGAATGTTAAGCTGAGGCATAAGTTCACTTTATTCAAACCATATTAGCTTGTTCGTTCTTTGTATTATTTCTATTTATTTTATTTTTAATATAGGGTTTACTAATTGGTTCTTTGTTTAAACATTGTTATCTAAATGATCTGACTGGTAAAACAACTCCACCTCACAAATGAGGCACCGTTCGTTTCATGGCCGATCCCCCGTGGTGGGTTGCGCCAGGACTTAAAGGAACAACCAATCAACAAAGCTGGGATCGTGGCCACGCAGGCAGTCGGCGTTTAGAGAGGCGACCCATGTTCGTGAGGGCTACCCGGGACTACCGCTGGTCAGCCTCCTGACTGGCCGCGCTACTGCGACCGCTGGTTCCCCGGGCACGACTACTGTCCCGCACATCGATGGTTCCTGAGAGGTCCGTTGCCTACCGAACTGTACATCTATTCCGCCACCACGCGCCTTACTGCATCGCAAGCCGCACCACGCCGTCCACGACCGGCGACTGAGGGACTACCGCTTGCCTGTTGTGAAATTTGTGAGCGCACTCAGGACGGTATAGGCTCTTGTGTCGCGTTAGGGATTCCTTTTTTTTGCTCGTGTGTATATTGTCGTGGGAGTTAGTTTTCTTTGCTAATATATGATGTGTGCTAGACCCACTCTATGGCTTCTTTCTTCTGCGCACTGCACATGAAGCGAAGTGATGGTCCCATATTTAACACACCACAACGGGGACCCACAATCAACGTTTCATGTAGACGCATACGCCACTTGGCGTTTGTGGTGCACGTAAGAAGACGAGACTTTCTCACGCGTTCAAAAACGCGAAGTCGCAACGAACAAAGGAATTAGAATATCTTAATGATGTGAGCTGCGTCCCGTCTCGAAATAGTTTCACGTAGAAAATACAGGAGGAATTTTCGCGTTTCACGATGAAAATACAAGCGCTATTGTGAAACCACATTCACCAGCGGTAAGATTCACGCAATGTGGCTCTGTAGCCTTCGCTCCAATGCGAAGAATAGCTGTCACCGACACGTACGGGCCCCTGCTCCACGAGCCGTTTGTCTGAAGTGGTCGAGGAGCCAGAAGAAGCAGCAGGCCTGCATGTATATCTATTGACAACGAAACAAGATTTAAGCATCTGCACGCTCCCAGAGACGCCGCGCAAAAATGAAGAAAAAGCAAGAACATTTAGGGAAAAGTAAGGCACGCGCGAGCATTTTTCGGGAACATCCTTCAACGCATGCATCGCGCCAATCGTTTCGGAGAATGCCGCGGACGCGAGACGAGCGGAGACGTGACTGCGCCGAGCGCGCCTTCTCCGTCCTCTCATTCACTGCGGACGTCTCTTCGAGTGGCTGGAAGTGCACACGGGACAGGAGTGAGTGCTCGACACGAAACTGACTCGTGCCGACGGTTTCGTTTCGTGCGTTTATTTTTGTCGCTTTTGGCTTTGCGCGACAAAAAGGGGCGATCGAAGGCTGATGTTTACTCGCGTTGATTTTTTTAAACACATACTACTGCCGTTGCGATTGAGAAAAGGTCTTCTTTAGCAGAAATGAGGTATGACAAAATGGTTGTCGCAGCTTTTTTTGGCGAAATCAACTTTTTTTCCCCACTTGCTCAATAGTGCCCCGACAAGAAATAAGTTACTGATTGAGGTGATGTCTGAATAGTAGAGAATACAGTGCAATGCAAGCAGTCGCTGTTAAAGATACCATAAAATGGTGAAGCGAGCTTCTTGCGTAATAACGACACGCACACATGCCGTGCAGTCGACTCGCCGCGCCGAAGCAATTGCGTTTCTTGGCGATGCAGTATTGACATGTGAAAAAAAAAAGAACGGCAGATCCAATGTACCTTGGGAAGCAATGTTATGCGAGACGTGCGCATGCAAGGTGACTGTGTTGTAATTTACTTACTTTGAGTGAAACGTTGCGAAGTTGCGCTAGAGATTGCTCAGTTGCACGCACAGTCATACGTTAAACAGCTACAAATGTTTTCTATCGCCACTTGTTTGCAGTTGCGTAATGATGTCACCGGTAACATGAATATTAGCAACACCGAAGCGGTAAGCTGATATAAAGCGCTGCTGCTCGCGAGGATCGTCGTACCTATGGATACTGCTAATAAGTAAACTTTTGCGGATGACACGTGACTACAACTGATATTAACCACACGTGACGCCTCTATCGTAGCAGTACATATGTAATGTTTAAAAATGGAAAGCCGGCTCTGCAACCCCGATTGGCACTTGTGAGCATTAGGGTCTATTAGAAAGGTAGTTCCGAGACCTAGCGTGCTCGGCGGTAGAACACTTGATTGCCTCGTGGAATTCTAGCGTTCGACCAGAGTCGCAATGTGGGCTTGTTGGGGATGCATGTGAAATAATTTTATGTACGATAACAGCAAAGGTGCACACAAGCAGTTGTTTTGTTAAAAACTTAGTCTTCTCGAAATTCGAGACCCATTTTTAGTTTAGAGGTACGACAGTATTTGAGGCTTCACGGAGGCTCATGAAAATGAGGGGCTAAAATTTTTCACAATTTATGTCATTGACCTATACTATTCCCTCCCCATCCACAATTGCGAAAGTGTGTTCAAAGTAGCATTGACGAATTTCGGGTAGTAAAGTTTTCTTCCGAGTCTGTTTGTGTTCGCTGATCGTTTTATTACCTTGTTGGAATTGTATCTTGCGTCAGCGCTCATCAAATGGAGCAATGATATTTTTTTTTAAAAAAAGGCATATCTGTATCGGCTCTTCTATAGCACCTGTCTTGAACAGTCTTTCCTGGCGGAACACTGTGGAACCATGGCATATCGTCTTCAAAGGACAATGACTAAGAAAGTGTTTCGATTTATGGATGATATTATTTTTATTGACAGTTCGTGGGAAAAATTTGAAGGTGAGAGTGCCTGTGAGTTGAATGTGTTTCGCGATGGTCTTAAGGTCATTGAAGTGACATTTGAGTGGCTGAACAATGGACGTGTTAAGTGTTTGAATTTAAGTCTCGTTTGTTCTGGCAATAGGCTTTGCTGGTGCTATGATACACGTGCTCACAAAGCTTCACTCCCATTTATTTCGAGTCATTCTAAACTAACCACCAAAACCATCGCGACGGCATGCCTCAAGAACGCATTGAACAAGTCATGTGGGCACATAACGAAGTGCTCAGAGCTCCTATAATCAGATCTCACAATTACAAAACTCTGGATTTCCTGACCATGTTTTTGTTCTTGCCGCAGAAAAGGTTGAAAAGAATTCGTGTAAGTTCAAGCCAACCTCAGGACAATAAAGGGGCAGAACGAGACGCAAGGTCGTAATTTTATGTGTTCACCAGCTGACACATAACCTCAAGAAGATTGCGTTTCGGGAGAATATTAAGGTGATATTTCAGTGCCTGATGAACTTGGGAAATTGTGTGTCGTGACCAATTCATTTTGAGGGGAGAATGTTTTGTGCACAAAAAGGCATACACACAAATTTGTTGAGTGCAAGTAGTTTGTCGGCCAAACCAGTAGGTGTGTAAATGAGCGACTGAGAGAGCACACTTACAAGTCGATGAACACTTTCGTGACCGCACGTATCTCTGTCCATAGTAGGTTTTGTCGTTTACCAACTTCAATATTTGCCCCGTTTCGAACGCTTTTGACGCCCTTGCGCTATCTAACGTATAAAATAAAAAGTATTTTATCAGTTTCACTTTTGTGTTGCTCTTTTTTCACCGCGTGGTGATTTGAAAGCGCCTTTTCATGCACGCGATGAGCATGCAATAGTTCAATCGACGACATCGGCGTGTGACTGCTTCACGAAAACGGTGGATTTCGGGGAATTATCGAGCATGTGGACTGGAATATTGAAATGATGACACAGCACAGGCTCGGAAGACGACATTGACACTTTATAATTTCAGCGGGGATGATGAAGAGTTCGTCAAACCCACACCCCGGAACATCAGCGGTCGTCCACCGGTGAGTTCAGATTTGTGGCTCAGGGCGCGTTATTGCCGGCGCGAGTCGCTGTAACTTGATCCAACGTGTTCATAAGGTTAAGGAGCGGTGCACTTCCTTCGGGCAGACTGCTTGTCGGCGGCAGCGCAGAGAGTGCAGTTTCGTGCGCGGAGGGCCACCGGGGAGTGAACCTTGGAACCGCGGCACGTATAGTGCCGCGTGGCGCGTCGTGAGCACTTTCGACTTTTTGTTTTTAGTGTTCAAGTTACATGGAGAGCTATGCAAATGCTTGGACTTATAGTTTTCAGAAGCATAAGTACAGCGAGAAAGACGGTTCTTGGAGGTCCCACAGTAGTCCATATTGATGCTCTGCACAAAACGCTCCTCAAAACTAACGGCACCAGCAAAAAAATAATAATAATCAGGAACTATAAATATAGGTTGAACAAAAAAAAAGTTAACAGAAAGCAAGTGTTTTCTGTGAAACGTATGTAGCCATCCTGTGTTTTACCGCGTTGCGAAACTACTTCACACAGTGGCACGAAAGACACTACGTGTAATGTTATTTTATGTGCACAAACACTTTTGTATTTGCAGCGCTTATATTTACCAGATAATTGTGTGTGCTTCTTGCGCTTAACATGTATATTTCCATTTATTTTTATGTTTAGCCTGTTCAGAGCAGTGTCGATGGTTCTATAAAGTTTTTTTGTTCATGTTTACAATGTTTTTCGTTTGATGACTGTTTTGTACTATTGTCAATAGATATGTGATTTCAAGCTGACCGTGATTGAAAGGTAACGCTTAGCTGTACAATTCGGCACCCTAAACATTAACATCAGTAACTTTGGGTGCAATAAAAAAATAAGGTTTCTGGACTACCCAAGAACGGCCAAATTTCTCGTGGGTCACGAAACTGTTAAACTGCAGCCGGAAGGCTTTCTCGCTCTTCACATTCATGCATGTGGTTGCCGGCCTTTGTTCCAGTGCACAGCGACTATTGGTCGACATATAGATGAGATTAATCGTGGAAGCAGAACTTATTCACGCTCTTGGCGATGGTTGTACCAGCAAGCCCTCGATAGAACTGTCACCTAAAGAGCTTGGTTTCTTGCATACGCGGTGGTACACGGTATTATCTACTATGGTTCTTTTAGACACACGGCATTGTCGAGCATTTATCTCAGGGATCCCACGCGCTTATTTGTGTGCCCGATGATTATGGCATAAAAGCGGAGTCTGAAAATATTTGATTGATTTGTGGGGTTTAACGTCCCAAAACCACCATATGATTATGAGAGACGCCGTAGTGGAGGGCTCCGGAAATTTCGACCACCTGGGGTTCTTTAACGTGCACCCAAATCTGAGCACACGGGCCTACAACATTCCGCCTCCATCGGAAATGCAGCCGCCGCAGCCGGGAATCGAACCCGCGACCTGCGGGTCAGCAGCCGAGTACCTTAGCCACTAGACCACCGCGGCGGGGCGCGGAGTCTGAAAATAAACATCTTGTTGCTAGTAGCACTCTGTCCTGTCCATTTACACCTTTACTGTTTCCGAATTAAAGTGATAGCGCTAAATAGCTCGTTTTTGCAGAAATTCAGGCGTCGGCGTCATTGCTTGTGAGCGAAAAATTATCATTTTGTGTGTGACCGAAAAATCAAGAACGATGAAAATAAAATCTGCAAGGTGCTTAATCTGCCACCCATACAAAGCAGTGGGCCGCTGCCCTGTGCAGCCCCAGCCTCGGCGACCAACTCTGAGCCATCCAGCAGACCCGTGAGGCAGCGGTCAGGCAAGGTCTTGACGTCCGCACGAGGGGTACCTAAGGCCCGGTCGGCGAAAGCTCTGCCGGACTTCCAATAAGTTCCGGACTTCCAATAACCAATGGAAACAAAAGTACATACTGAGAAATCCTGTATCCGAGTGGACATCGAACCTGAG
>WOVY01002971.1:0-77500 GCA_013436015.1 Rhipicephalus annulatus | reverse complement strand
CCCGTTCCGACCAGGATGCAGCGGCAGCGTGGAGCTCGAAAAGTTTGAACCAGTCCTGTACGGGTCCGTCGTCCGCTGATCCGGTGTATTTGGGGATGTCAAGGTCGTCTGATGGTGCTGTCATGATGCTGGTCTTGGTGTAGAGTTGGGATGTACTTTTGTGGTCCACGTTCGGTCACTGCGTCTTGCTGAGACGTTCGAAGATGGTGGCCATTTGATGAAGTGGCCACCAGGTCTTCATCCTGTCGACTCGTGTGACGCTACGATGAATGGGCGACGTGGCCTGGCTCATACGCCATGTTTATTCTGTTCTGCACTTCTTCCTTCTTTACCTCAACTAACCATCACTTGACACGTCACAGCTCAAAGCCACTGCTACAGCTGCAATGGTAACTGCGTTACAGAAATGCGATGTGACGAGGCACAACCTTTCAAACTAAAGAAGTTGGCGTAACGAATCCCCGTTTCAGCTGTCGTTCTGCTCGGAGCTTCCGTCCTCTGACGCCTTGTTCGCTCCAATGCAATTGATTATAACGGCTACGAAAAGACGGACATCCTGGCGCTGGTGCCCTTTGTTTTAACCCAGTTGTGTGCTGTTGCTTGCCTGCATGTATCTTGTGGCTTGATAGCATCTCGGTGGAGACGAGCGCTGTAGTAAAGAACAAGTGAGATTTTATCAAACTAAGCAAATAAGGATATAGCGAAGACTGCACACGGAAGGTGGACTGTTTCACGCATGATGACGTACCCTTTCTTTCAACTAATATTAGACGCTTAGGCAGAACAACTGCCGGCTGTGCATGCCATGCTAATCCAGCAGTTTGCGTTTACACAAGTTAATAAAAAAAACGCAAAATGAAATATTGCTTAATTTTTACAAGAACTTACCTGAAAGTGGACTACAGAACACTCCGGTGAAATATTTATATTTGCTTCATCTTATACGCTGTCCATTTGCGTCTTTCCACGAGTGACAATGTCGCACCTGGTACGTGTACCTTTAGCATAGTCCAAATTAGAGACTAATCATGCGATACAAGAAAGACAAAATAAAAGAAAAGAGGTTAACGAGACCGCACTCGTTTCGTTACCCTGTGCGGGAGAAGTCAAAGAAGAGTAATATAAAATTTTAAAGACAGAAGCAAAGAGAGGACAACTATTACGTTTGCATTCATAGCAGCGTTCACGGCGCTTACCAAGGAGGTTCCAGACTGCTATTAGCGCAGTTTTAGATGAACAAGAATGGCAAAGACTGGCTCCAAGGTATACAGAACTTGAAATGCACTTCGAGCTGATACAGTTGGAAGCGTGCGCATTGTGCTTATCAGCGATTTCGCGGATATCAATAAAGCAATCTTGTGCCAGCGATACAAGAACAGCTAAGAGCGTTGAGTAGGCACACTTCAACCATCCTTACTTTCACAAACAAAAATGCGATATTTTTTTACAAGATACATCTCATTCTGAGATAAAGGTTTCGCTTAAGCGCAGAGCGTAACGACTGCGGATTTCTCATGCTTATCGCTTCTCATGCTTATCGCTTCTCATGCTTGCTGCTATGCATGCGCTGCCGACATTAGCTACCACTGTGGTAGATGAAGGCGTAACGTCGCCACGCACGAGGACGCTGGTTCAATTCTTGGTCCAAGGAATGCCTTTTGGAGCGAGCGAAAGCACGGGCGCAGGTGGATATTGCTTCCCGCTAAAGAGCGTCATACGGCATAAAATAACACGAGGCAAGCATCATCACAGCATATCGCATCATCATGCTGTCATTTCGGTCCGCACTTCAACACAATACTTCAAGAAAGAAGGCTATTATTTCTTGTGCCAGTGATGACAAAGACTAAATTTAATGCGGTTGAACGAACCAAAGCCACTATTTGATTGTGAGACACGCCGTAGTAAAAGGAACCGGAAATTTCGACCACGTGGGGTTCTTTAACCTGCACCTAAATACAAGTGCTCGAGCCTCAATCATTATCACCACCCCCGGTAGTGCGGCCACTGCATATGTAACGTCATTACGAAAGGTATTCATTTGTTCGTAAACAACAAGAATATATGAGAAACAAAGAATTAAAAAACACGGCAGACCCCTTTAACTCTGGAAATCGACGTCATGCAAAGCATGCGGAGGGAAGCTGACTGTGGTGTAATTTCTATATTGAGGAAAGCGTGGCGAAATCACGCTGAACATTGTACAAACGTTATATGCACATGCATGTGTGTTGAAGAGTCACATGCGTTTTGTATCACCAGTTGCTTACATTTGTGTATCGATGCGAAGGTATTACCGACATCAGAAGCGGTAAACTGATACGTAGAGCTTGTGCTCACGAGGATGGTAGCAACTTCAGTGGATGGCGTTTACTACTATCGACACTAACCCTACGCGACGCCTGTGTCATCGGAGTGCATCTGTAATGTTTATAAAACTAGATCAGCAGAGCTGCAACCATAACTGACATTTCACCAAAATTGGGACTGCATAGGGTCTTTTTCTAAAGCAGTTCCGCGAAGTGGCGTGTCTCTGTGCTAGAATACTTGATTGACACACAGAATGCTTGGGTTCGGTTTCTGCTGGGACCATCACATATGTTCTGTGCATTTGTCGAGTCAACGCTGAAGATGTTGGTTTTTGTCAATGCTCTCACATTTAAATTACCATTGCCTGTTCTCGCCGAAAGTCGTTGGATATGAGCTGTCAAAAACACATGGTGCATATTCTCGTGGTATACGGGTATGAGCCACAAGCGTCTGGAGCAAAAGTTTAGACGCCATATGTGGCGGGATTTTCACATTATTTGTGCCATGACCACAGAGTCATAATCGTCAAGCCGTCTTACCCTTCCGTACCAGTTTTGGTATACCCCACTAGAATTTTGGTATACTTCACGTTGAAGAGGCAATCACGAGAGCACCCAGACGCAGGCGACAAGATAGATAAATACGTAGACAGAAGCACAGTGTGTTTGCAGCACGCAAAGTAATGAAAATGCTCAAAGGGCCTGCAGTCCAATAGGAAATGCTTTGCATTTAAAAATAACTGATGCAGAAATTGAAAAGAAGGTATAAACTCGTATAGTTGCAAAAATACCCAGCCATAGCACGTCTAAAAATGGATTACTCGAAACTGCGCCGCTTCCTGTGTTTACAGCTACTTCGAGAGCTTAAGTGAGATGTAGCAGCTCTCTAGGCGGGGGCGTATTCTTCGCAGAGATAAGCCCAACGCTTGGAAACAAATTGCCCACGAGGTCTCGCCGCGAGCCCCGCGCGACGGTTGAAGGCCCAAGAAGCGTTGGCCGGAAGGCGAACAATTACGCGGGGCATTAAACTTCCTTAATGCGTTTCGCTCCACAAATCGGCTAGAACGGTACGGAATGAACACTTTCTCCCCAAAATAGGAAGAGAAAAAAAATGAAGAAAAATGGACGAAGGTCGTATTGGCTCCCGTTCAAGTATTCCACTACGAAATTAAACATTGCTACGATTATAACAACTACAGCGCTTGGTTGGGCAGTTTTGCTTTCACCTCGAGTTGCAGGTTTTTCGCCAGCGGCTCATTCCTGCCTGCGCACTTGGGAAAACGAACAGAGAATAACTGTGTAACACAATTTGTAAAGCGATTATATTGTACATTTGCTTTTCATTTGCCAGTATAAAAAACCTGACGTGACGTAATATTCCAGTGAAAGTCAAAAGCTGATTACGCGAAAAATGGCTGACCCTGACTAGTCATCGGCGAATATTGGGTCTTATAATTGGGCCCATACATGCGCATTTATTTCAAACTACTCAAACGCACACTGGTGTTCAGCGTTCAGAGAGTTGGAAAACTCGTTTTGACAATGTGCCAGAGCAAACAAGTGGAACAAAGTAAGAAGTGTCACAAACAAGTGCAGACTGAAACTTACGTTTAATCGTAGAAGAAAGAAGAAATATATGAATGAAAGCACAAGAGGGTCGCGAGGAGAAAGGTCAACCTAGATCATGTGTTGTTCGGAAACTCGCAATCTAAAAGAGATAAGAATGGTGAACTGTTACAAGTATCAGCGTTCTTTTTTATAAAAAAATCACAGCATATCCACGGAGTGAGTGAAGATGAGTGGGGCGAAGCATCTGAGTGCCCATTCGTGCCTCCGTCCGTCTGTCCGTCTGTTCAACCACTGGCCGCGTCTATCCGTCCATCCATCCGTCCGTCCGTCCATCTGTCTGTCTGTCTGTCTGTCTGTCTGTCTGTCTGTCTGTCTGTCTGTCTGTCTGTCTGTCTGTCTGTCTGTCTGTCTGTCTGTCAGTCTGTCCGTCCGTCCGTCCGTCCGTCCGTCCATCTGCTGTAAAATCTTTGATGATCAATTACACACGCAAACACGTCTTTGTGTGTAATTGCTTTTCAATGAAGCTTTTAGTTGGTAGTATGTGCTTGTCCATGTGTTTCTAAGTCGCTCTGTTGTTAGGCGTTCGTATCTCAAAAGTCATGAATTTATAAATGACCAAATCAGCCTCCTTACAAGATCTACTTACGTCATTTCCATGGCAGGAATAAATTGACGTCATTTCCATGGCGCACTTGTTCTGCGACGAAGATGTAGTTGGCAGCTACCTGGAAAAGGCCGAATAATATATCCACAGCGAACCAGTTGGAACAGAACAGGGTGAACAAATCGTTTCTCTGTTGTAAAAAAATAGGAGTAAAATGGGGCTTAAGACGCATAAGTCATGTACAGTCGGGTCCACTCTTTAAAAGAACACTTGCGTAGGTGGCACATCTGTATTTCACTCTCTTGCAAAAGCACAGTGGCTTAGATTTACATGAAACTTGCGCTGACTGGTTATTCTGGCTCCATTTGACAGGCTAGTGTCGGAATAAGCATTGTTTCCTTATCCACTTGCTACTAGAGGTCCTGCAATTAGAACGATGCTCAGTGTTGTGTTCCCTTTAACAGTGGATGGTACTGTACATTTGTATTGTGTTTCGCCTGTCTTAAAAAGAGAAACTTACGGAGCTGAATGAATTTAGGTGAGTTGATTCGCGCACATAAATAGGGCTTGTACATTCATTTTATATTGGAAGCGGAAAATTGTTTAGCCATTTTATTACGTTCTTCTTTTTTTTTCGTGATGGTCACGCTTGCAGGTGACAATGGTAAGACTAAAATTTTTTCTGACTCGTAATCAATATGTTGCGTGTGAAAAAAAAGTAAGTAATACAGCTGATCACCCCAGGACGAATAACTATATGAAAAGCACCAAACCTTTACATTGTTACTTATATTTAAGCCAGAACAACTATTATTATCCACAATATATACACATACAAACACGTGTTTGTGTGTTTATTTGCTTTTCAACGAATATTTTAGTTGTTAGTATGTGCTTGTTGCTGTCTTTCAAAGTCCCTCTGTTGTTATGCACTCGTATTTCAAGTGACAGTAGCGCAACGTACTAGTTCTATTGAATACGCGTTGCATCGTTCTTGTTCACTTCCGGGTTTGCCTTCCGGTGTCTTGAATCACTTACGTTTTTTCCTCCTTACTTCAAATTATTGCACAGCTAAAGAACGCTTGTAAGAAAGTTCAGTTCGAAATTACCCTTGACGTTGCAGACACCATAATCTATCAAAAAAGTCGCCCAGACAAACGTATTATATAGTGTGAATTCAAGCTTATAAGCAAAATAGAAAGGCGGAGCCGCTACACTTGTCGTAGATTTCAAAAGTGCCTTGAACATAACACGTCTTTTTGCTATAAATGTCGCCATTTTTCGTGCTTTTGTCTCTGAACTTTTATCAGATTCACAAAGACTATAAGAACACGCTTCCCCATCGTGTTATTGTTGACTTCGATCAAAGAAAAAGCAACCTTATTATTTCTATTTTTCTCTTTACATCCTATACGCCACAGTTTGTACTTTTATTTATGCTCGGGGAATGAAAAACAACAACAAAAGGTGTGCAAACTCATAAATTCTTACTTACACGCCTCAGTTTCTATGCGTGGTTTTTTAATTACACAGGGCAAGAAAACAAAACACGAATATACACTAAGTGGCCCAACTGATCGTTGTTTTCGTTCCGTTTCAGCAAGACCCCGTGTGCTCGCTCCCCTCGGTCATGTTTGTCTGTAAACAGTGAAGTAACGTTTTCACTTGAGCCAATTGGTGCAAACTTGTTACTTGAATAATGGCTGCGCTAAACGTGTGTGAGCGTCTCATATGTTGTCCGTGTTTTTTCGTGCAGTCTTGAATAAACCTGTGAGCCGGTACCAAAATTGCAGGCGGCGGTGCGCCGGTGTTTCCACCTTCGCTGGCGGCGCGTCAACGGCGCGGGGCCCATTGGTTCGGCGGTAGTGCGACGCGGGGTACGGGAGGACAAGTGCGATCAAAATGCAAGAGTTCGTAGTGATAGAAATTTGCCTCTTAAGTATTTGAAATATATATATATATATATATATATCTCCCCGAAAGGGCGAAACAGTTAGCTGGACAGCAGTGTGTTGTAATGTTTTTGTGCAAGAGCTTGGGCTAGTTGGCGTGCAATCATATTTGCAAGTTTTTTAGTTGGAAGTCTGTCTACCCTGTCCTTTTTTCTATGTTCACGAGCTGAAAAAAACTAGCAAATATGTGTTAGTATTTGTTTACAAATACTGCTGCCGCATTTTTCGAAGCATGCATAGCAGGTTCGAATAAAAATGCGCAGCAACCTGAAAACAATAGAATTTAACAAAATGCACGTTCACTCAATGTGTTTTAGATAATTGTTCAGCACGTAGTTCGCGCAGATACCCATCATGCTCATTAAAAAGAGACACGTACTATAAAAAAATTCCGCCATATCCACGAAGTGAATGATGATGAGTGGGCGAAGCTCCGGAGGTAAACCTGGTAAACCATGAATCCTCTGTACATTTTGCCCACTCGATTTTATTACATCGCTCCCCCTAGCGTACGTTGCCGCACTAAATCGAACGATTGCCTTCAACCAATGACACGCACCATATGTGACATCATTCCTATTTTATAAGATCTCGCGTCTTTCATCAACTACAAGTACCGCTTTCTAGTTTATAACATCTTGCATCTTTTCATCGTCAGCTACAAGTACCACCATCTAGTAAACACTACAAGAACTAAACGAGAGGTGGCTACATACAGGATACGGTACCGCTATCTAGTGAACACTGCAAGAACTAAACTAGAGGTGGCTACATACAGGGGATGGTACCGCCATCTAGTGAACACTGCAAGAACTAAACTAGAGGTGGCTACATACAGGCTACAGGGGACGCACAGCCCACGCCCTAAGGAGCTTCGCCCCTAAAAAAACCAACACGGTTCCGAATCGATATAACGAGGACAATATTTATATGACCAAATCACCAAGTGCGGCATGCAAAAGGTGCAATGAAGGACGCTTGAACATTCGAACCGCTGGGTTAACCATCTTATTTATGCAGGAGGGTGACACGATTGCAATTGCACCAATGTTCGAGAGGGGGTGCAGCGAAGTAGGCAAGAAACGCTGGTGATAGTGACGAAACATAAGTGTTGCTTTTTTAAAACCGATTCTAACGTACGTATAGCATGTTTGTGATGAGGCAACCAAACAACCAAAGAATATTCCAGTTTGATCAAAGTGTTATGTGATGATAGTCAGCATTCTCTTGTCGAGTTGCTTAACCTGCGTCGGAGACACCAAAGTTTTCGAAGAGCTTGTTGCACCTTGTTTGGACGTGCGTGTGCTGTTTTAAATTTCCTGTGAGAGTTAAACCAACGCATTTAGGTACCTATACCAGACTTTCATGAATGCACACTCTGAAGAAAAGCAAAAAAAAAACAAGCAAAAAACGAAAACGATTCTACGTAATCTAATGGGAACAATATTTACAGAATGAAATCACCTGATACGGTGTGCAGAGGGTTCAACGATGGATATAGGTACTACAACATTCTAACGAGTGCGAACTATATCATTTAGGCAGGAGGATGACCATCGTTAGTGTATGTAAAATGAAGAGGTTGTTTCGTATTTGAAAAGGGCTTAACAGCCTTTTTGAAGTTTGCATGTTTCAGTCCCGCAACATAAAACGACAAAAAAAAACGCTGTTCAGTGCATCCTGAGCTTTAGTAAACTCCAGAATTTGAGGGGGTATACTGCACGAACACAGCGACTGTGTTACTTTCCCAGAGTTCTTTAACTCCGTGGGGGAATAGGGCAGAGTTGGCTGCGAAACGTACTCTTCCAATGAATGCAGATTAAAAGAGTCTACAAACTCTCTGCTACTCCATTGAAGTTTCCAATCTGTGCAACTTTCCATCCGATGAGGCGTGAATGGGATCATCTGGCACTCCGTCCTTGCTGACCTAGCGCTTGCATGTTATTACCGACGCCGCAAAGCAATAAAACTGTCTCGTAGCTCTAGGCCTCTGAGCGTGGACGCTTCAGATGTAAGTTTAATCCGTCAAGTAATAGGATAACTTTCAGTGACAACTAAAGCATGCTTGTGTGATCACGAACGTTCAATTCCCGAAGTGCCACTACCAAGGCCTTCGAAGCAAAAAAGAGCGGCAACATCTAAAGTGTCGCCAAAAGTTAGTTTACTACAAAAACAAATTGCTATGTGAGTATAGTAAATGTCCGCACATTTTGTAAAAAAAAGTTAAAAAAAACTTTCACGGCGGAGTTCGAACTCGCCACCTACATATGACGAGGCAGGTACTCTACCACCACGCCACGTTGTGACACGTTGGCTGAGTGGTAAAAAAAAACAAATTAAAAGAAAACACGCCGTTCCGCTTCACGAGTCGTAGTTTGAACACAAACGCGACTTTCGTTTCTTACTAAACATCCCGTTTTTGTGATACGGGAACTACTGGCGTTCAGGCATTACATGCCACTAATGCCTAGACGCCAAGTTTCTTTCAGAATTCACAACACAGAAAAGAAAATATACAAACATTACTGAGAGCCTGAATTAGATGATTTACTGCCGAGTGCAATAACCATTACTCGCTTTTTCTTCTGGCTGACGTGCGCCGATGTTTTATATCAACTGTAATGCTCGAAAATTGCGCGCGTAGTTGATTGCATTAGGCGTATTTTCGTGCGCAAGCAACGATAGGCTATAGTGCAGAGGCCGTGTAACAGGGTGCTGATTTGCATCGCTAAACCGATATCTGAAACTACATAGCCGATAGCTAAAAACTAAATTGCATGTGCACGAAAGTGTCTCATCGTGTTACTTTATGGACGCACACTGAACGACAAGCCTGTGCTTGCCCGTATGAGCCAGCGAAGTGCCGACGAGTGCGCTGTCGGCGGTGGCCTATGTGCGTTGCGCTACAGTGTACTAGCTCTTCTAGTACACTGTAGTTGCGCCGAAGGCTGGAAGCGCGTCACATCGATGTTCACCGCTCTTTGTGCACACACCGTACGCAGGAAACAATGGTTCATTCAAGTTGACCGATGGCAAGGCTCTACTGTACAGTCATTCTTACTCCTCGGCATAACTTATTATTAAACCCAGAAGCGCTGATGGCTTGTATACGACTGACTCGGCCGGTAAGCTGGGCCTACATCCACTGGGAGTTGTACACGTACGAGCCACTGTTATTTGGACCGATCTCGGCACAGGTGGCTCGAGAAGGTTGACCCATGAGCGATTCGCAAGCCTCTCATTGTTGCATGAAAGTGTAGACTAGGTGAGCAAAACTATAAGTATTGCCATGGATGCGTTTGAGTTGTGGTTTTGCTGACCAGCGTTGTTTTTCTTGCGTGCTAGTACACACCGCGGCATCGCAAGTCAGACAAGACACCAGATCGTAACGTTCGTAGATTACTTTTCGGCCAGTACAGCTGATAGATCGTCCCAACTGTGAACTGTGTTTGTAAGCGCCTAGTACATCTCTCAGGCTAGGGCACAAGTGGATTCACCACATTAAGCCGATGTGACAGAATGCCAGCTGATAATTGGAATTTAGTATTGAAAACGGCGTTGTACGTCATGTAGTTTTATAACAAAAGGTCGACGTGTCTATAAAGTACCGAACAATCACCAGATAGTTACGTATGCTAGATGTATATTGGCTCTTCCAAACGCGTAATAGAAATGTAGCGCCACCCGCACTAGAAGGGGGCTAGACATCATGAGTATAAATACCGGTTGCTGTGTAAAGTTGTTCGTAGTGCGCGAGGTACATGTTCAGCGTTGTTTTTTCCTGTGTTGCGTACAACTATAATATGTTTGCGATGTTCCGTCCCGCATGTGTGACGTAGGCTTGCAGCAGTCTATGCAGCTCACGCCTTCTATAATATACTCAACATCACTTTTTTTTAGACATTAGACTTAGTGCAGCAGGAGTGATTCTACTCTTGGAGGGAATTGATGCACTCTAGTCCTATCAGATTGTAAAAATCCGTGAGAGAGTAGGGCAACTCTTGCAGAGTGTGTGAACTGTATTTCAGAAGCGTGACTGTACTCTGGCGAGGGAGCTTGTTCACTCTTGTTCAGCCAGAGTACCAGCACTCGGTCGAGAGAGTGTGCTTACTCTGTGCGGAAGAGAGTTCCGAGTACTCATGAAAATAGAGTGAAATATGGGACTAGCCCCTACTCGCTGCAAAGACAGTTGCCAGCACTCTCTTGGGGCTGTGAGTGTATTAGAGATGGTTTTACAGATAACACAGTCATCTGCATACATTATAAGTTTCATTTGAGTAATACCGATAACTTCTCCTCCATTGCTCATTTAAATAACAAACAAAATCGGACTAAGCACCGAGGCCTGTTCCTGGTGTAAAAGGTACGTAAGATGTCTTCGCGTGGTTAAACGTAGCAAATTTGGAGCGTGACAGTAGGTAATCTGCTATCCAATCAACCAGCTTGTTGTCAGGAAAAAATGTGAGAAAGCCAGGCGTTTAGCATTGCAAACCATCTTAAAGACTTTGGAATAGTCAGTAAATATTACATAATCTTTTTTTCGGTATTTAAGGAGAGAAGTAATGTGGTGCGTAAATTAAAGCAACTGTGTAGCAGTAGAATAGCCAGCACTAAAGCCATGCTGCGATCATGAAAATACATTGTGTGTATTTAGGTATTCTCCAATGAATTTGTTATTGATATGCTGCTAATGTCTAGCGCTATTAGAAAGCAAAAATATCGACCAATTGTTTTGTATTATTTGCTTGTTTCTGGAGTTAACTAAGAGCACGACGTATGCCAGTTTCCATTACCTTACTAGAATAATTCTAGTAACGTTGGTTTCCAGAGCTGGAGAACTGCTGCAGAGATTCTTTTTTTTTAAAAAGTAAGATACAGTAAGACAGGGAGCACTATATTTTTGATTTCACGTTGGAAACATAATTGGAATACTGTCTGGACCACATAGTTTTGAAACCCCAAGGAAGGAAGGAAAATAGAGGGAAAAGAAAGGCAAGGAGGTTAACCAGCCTATAGGCAGCCGGTTTGCTACCCTGCGCATGGGGGAGGGATGGGGGAGATGAAAGAGAGCAGAGAGGGAAGATAGAAACAGCACATTCTGCAGCACATGCGCGCACACTCAGTCATAGTCCAGTCTTGTCTTTCGCGGTGTGTGACATTGCTGTTACAGTCGCTTGTTCAAGTCGGTGTCGCGTAGGAATTCCAACAGAGCTTTCGTCGCCTTCTGTTGCAGTGTCTTCTCTCGGGCACTCTACAGAATAGTGTCCACAGACATTTGGCTGTTGTCGATGCGCGCAAAAGCAGACGCCAGTGACTGTCTCTGGATTTCATACAATGGACAGTCACACAGGATGTGGTGTAGCGTCTCTTCGCAATGACAGGCATCGCAGAGAGCGTTGTCGGCCATTCCTATGACAAAGGAGTAAGATTTTGTAAATGCCACTCCTAGCCATAAGCGATGAAGAAGGGTGGCTTCTCTTCGGTCGAGTCCAGTGGGCATGCGGAGAGCCATCAAATAGGACAGGTGCTGTTGACGATTCGTATCGATGCTTGGTGGGCACCATAGTGAAAACGTGATTTCACGCGCAAGTCGTCGAAGATTACTGGCAGCATCAGTCCTCGAAAGTGGTATGGCTTCTTTTCGTGTTCCTTCAAGGGCTGCTTTAGTAAAACCTTATGTACTCCAGAGGAGTTTATTTTAATATTACAAAGTTCAGGCAGTTTGCTGCAGGCGGAAAATGAAGGAGTACTGCCGTTATCAGTAAAAAAAAGATTTGAAATGATAACAAAGACATCTGCTATAGCTCCAGAATTTGAGGAGGATTGGCCATCAAGAATAAAAAGTGAGGCCATTGACGATGCAGAAATAATCGACATCCATAACCCGGACGATATTTTTTTCGTGAATGTAGCGAAGACACTTCTGAAGTAGTAGTTCTTAGCCTCTTTCATTTACATTTATTTTAATTTTCAATTCATTAAAAGAATAAGCATGATTGTTATAATTGGATGAACGATTCTCACGTAAGTGCTTTATGTGACGAGCGAAATAGATTAACTATACATTTGTGGCACTACGGGTGTTTGAAGTTTCGTTAGTTACATTTGACACATACTCTAATAGGAATTCACGCACAGTCACAAAACTTGAGAATGAGGACATCTATACTGCGAAATTCACTACAAAAGTAAAATTCCTCATAAACTGGCCTAAATTGTTCAGTACAGAAGTGTCAACAACTTTAAGAAAGGACAGAAAAGCTTAGATCACAGGTATTTGAAGAAAACACGTCAAGTTTGAGGCGACTTTCACAGGTTTGTGGTCAGAAAACCTTTCGACGGATTCACAATTTGCACCATGCGATAGGATCACGCTGCCAGACAATAGGCTCAAACTGCAGCTAACTCCTTTTTTTCCTAATTTTATATCTTGAAACTGCCAAACACTGGTGTATAGGAATACGGCCACTTTCGAACGTATCTGTGTAGTGATATCAAAGCACGAACCCGAGGCGTTGCCTGATGCCTGCTGAAATAGCACGCTCTATCGCGCGCGCTGCCACTTGCGCTATTACAATGTTCACGTTTGCGGATCGAGCCACGCCACCCTCTAGCTGAGAATCCCTTCATAGTCAAAAAATGACAGGCAGGGCTTTCTTTGTGGTTGAAAAGATTCGATGGCAGGCAATGCGCGCGGCGTGATGCTATCCCATGCGCCCTCCGTGTGATGGAGATCAGCAGCTTGTTTCATCTATGCTTCAGCAGTGTTCCTCAATAGTACTGGGGAGATTTCATCTGCAGGCTTAGTAAAAAGTGTGCCTACAAAAGTTATTGATTTGGACTTTTCACGGAACATGACAGTGACGATAAAAGCCTGTAGAGAGTGTCCATATAATTTTTATCACAATCGAAAAATACGCAAAAGCCGTCGAAGCAGGCTGGCCTTTATAATGGAGAGCTGCGTCACGTTCGCTGTAGTTAATTTGTCCGTAGGGAGATTTAAATATTCGGAAGCCTTTTTATTTGGTTCTGTTCTCCAACACACTCCTATACACTCCCTTCTCAGCAATTCTTATTGCCCATATCTCTTCAGCGTTGACGCCTTCATGCATAAACTACCTGTACAATATGTGAGCGCTAAGCGTAGAGCTTATCAGAATTTTGTGCTTGTTGGCCACACTATGTTATTTCCATTTGCGCAATCGGAAAGTTATAAAATGCAGTGAAATCACAAGTTCCATCTCGCACGATGAAAAACAGAAGGGGGAGGGGTGCATGTCAATGCAGGGTAGAAAATAATTTGCAACTAATATTTCTCGTTCATGAATCATTCGAGAGTATGTGCACTAATATTTCCTGTCAATCACCGTTCTGTCGTCACGAAGAGTGTCAAAAAAAAACGAGAAACGCCAAGAAAAAATAACGTGCTCAATTTTGTATCTTCAGAAGCTGTTTTAGGGCCGTTATATAAACAGCACATGCGAAAAAGTGACAGCTTTGCCGCAAAGGCGAAGCAATGAACGCAATAGCAACTAATTGGAAGGTCACGCGCAGAATGGCAAGCAGTTCGAAACGTGCCCCGCGTTTCTCACGCACAAATGACGCACGAAACGTACTCACAGGTACAGATGAGCACGAATAACTGCCTCGGTTGTTACTTCGCTGTGTCTGAAAAGCGTGCAATTTTAGCAAACGAAGCGTGTGCAACGATTGCAATGACCTTTGAGTGCCCGGTAACTACAACAGAATCGTTCCGGCGAAACACAAAGGCTAGCCAAGACGTACGATCCTCCTCGATGCAAGATAAGGGCGCGCGATCGAGCGTACACATCATTAATCTCTACGCAGGCCAAATTACGCATGAGAAATGAGAGCCGCCGTGCGCTCACTGCGCCATCTTGCTGATAATGCGGAAAACACGATAGTTCCTCTCCCGCCCTCCGCGAGATTCCCGCCAATAGCTTGCCGTTTGAACATTCAAGGAGGTACCCCTCGGTGGCTCAGCGGTTAACGTCTCGCATTCACGACGGTGAAGTGCCATGTTCGATTCCGCGCCGGAGTCTCTCTTCTGAATATTTTCTTTCTTGCATTTTCATATATATAGATACGTATACATATACAATGCATGACATCGACGCCAATGTCGGCAACGAAATCCGGCCGAGAGTGTCCATATAATTGATATCGCAATAAAACGGGAACAGAGAGCAGTCTAGACACAGCAAACGGCACTTTGACAAACCTTGAAGCTGCAGAAAAGAAGATAAAGTGGTGTATTTTTTGTCCCGATTCCCCGCTCGGGCAAAATATGACGAAGGGCGGCGCGCCGCAATCACTGCGTGGCAGCGGTGGTGGTATGGTGGTGGCGTGGTCTCTCTCGGAACTTGAGCGGGGGCGCGAACGGCGTGAGTGAAAACAGGCGGCGGTGCGGCACGGCGGCGCACAGCTCAAACCATAAATGAAGTTACAAGTTTGTAAAGCGTGCACCGCCGCATAAGCACATACATTGCGGAGAAGTGCTTTTGACGTTAACTGTAGTGCGTTGCATTCCGGTACAATGGGCTTCTGAATAGAAATCGCTCTACGCGCAGCACAGTCACAGCGAAAACTGGAAAAGTGGCCTTTCAGAGCCTTTTCTAAATACTCTTTGGGTAACTGCTACAAGCATACTTGTTGGGTACCCACTATGTCATAAATAATCATATATTTTGTGTAGTAGGGTAGCATTCACTATGCTATCCCTTGTCATTCTTCGGAGAACCATGGTATCCACTAAACACTTGAAAGAATTTCGTGCAAATTGTTCGTGCGACGATGAGGAATTATGCCTGAAGTGGGTATACACCACAGTTAACACGTGATCAAGAACAAGCTTTTGTAGAGGGTTGGAGCATTGGAGCACCCAGTCGTTTCTCAATCCGCATTGTGTGATGCCTGGTTTTTCCTTTGGTGTTAAAATGCTTTAGTACTCCTATAAACGTGATTCCTTTCCTGACATCAAGCCTGCCTAAGGCCAGTTTAGAAACGAATTCTAAGCAACGGGGTGGCTCAGGGGTAGTGTGCTGGGCTGGCACGCAGCCGACCCGGGTTGGAATCCCATTGAGTCCTTGGTGTTTCAAGGGCGCAGCTCCGTAAGGCGTGGGTCGTGCGGCTCCTGTATGTAGTAGCCATATCTCTTGTTTTAGTGCTTGGAATGTCTGCTGGATGGCGGTACTTTTAAATTATGAATATATTGCCACGACATCTTGGCTGTATTCAAACAACGCGCCCATCACCGCGCGCACAGGGACACACATGCGCATCGTCTTGTGTTACGCAGAGACAATGATGGCACGAGTACCCAGCTGGACCCGGCTGATGTGCGCCACGAGCTGGGGACTTCTCTTGGAAAGGAAGAAGGAGGCAGAAGATGAATACCCCTGACTCTTTCAACATCGCTACAATATGATGAAAAAACGCGAGGTGGTGGTACTTGGAGTGTTTACTAGATGAACGGACGGATGGACATACATACAGAGAAATGGACAGACGTCCACACAGACAGACAGACAGACAGACAGACAGACAGACAGACAGACAGACAGACAGACAGACAGACAGACAGACAGACAGACAGACAGACAGACAGACAGACAGACAAACAGACAGACAGACGCGGCCGGCGGATGATTCACGGTCTGCCGATAGAAACCTTCGAAGCTTCGCCCCACTCATCATCATTCACTCCGTGGATAATCTGCAATTTTTAATGAATCTGACTCAGTTTGATTCATACAGAGGCAGTAATTGTCTAAATTCTCATTTACTGAGTTTTTTTCTGATTTCTTGCGAAACTGGTTACAGACACTGGCAGCGGTGCCGGATAACTATGACGCCGCTCGAAACCCGTGTTCAGATCTCGTAATAGTTTTCGCTGTAGAAAAAACTGAATTATTACAGCGATAGCTGTTATGAGCTCAAAACTCGGGTCCCGCGCTGCCATAGTTGTCCGCCGCCGCCGTCGCTGCCGCCACCGACGCCGGTGTCCGTAACCACATCGCATGAAATTAGAAAAAATTGCCCGCAGCTTCCCTCGGGGGAACACTGAGGAGGATGCGGAGCATATAATTGGTTAACGGGGTGTTAAAGTGCGACTTACTTGGGTCGATGGCTAAATTGGTTAACGTGGTTGTGAAATGGGGTGTTAAATTGCGACTTACTTGGGTCGATGGCTAAATTGGTTAACGTGGTTGTAGGAGGGGGTGTTAAATGAGTGAACACGTACACACGTATGCGAAAGGGCGGCGCTGGTCGAAGGGACGTCGATCATTGTGTTTGTGGATTCGTTGGAATTCATTTCACCGCGACCCTGGACGTCGACGCGCCGTACAAACCAACCGACAAGCGGCAACTGAGCGAGCGAGCGCCGACCTTGAGTATATATACAGCGCGACGGCGCATGCACTGTCAGCTGTCGAATGTTCGAGAAGGGGGAGAAGCGCAACGGCGCATGCGCGCGCGCCAGCTGCCGATGTTCTCGAAGCGCGACGACGCATGCGCGCGCGTCAGCTGCCGATGTTCTCGAAGCGTGACGGCGCATGCGCGCTACATTATACAGCTAGCGAATGTTCGTGAAGAGGAGAAGCGCACGCGGTGTGTAGAGGAGGAAGGGTGCACAGATGGTGGAGGAGTGAAGCGCGCGCGGTGTGTAGAGGAGGAAGGGATGCACAGATGGTGGAAGAAGGAGGAGGAAGCTTGCGGACGGCGCCGCACTACAAGCCTCGAGTATTAGATGCTCCGCATCTAAAAAAAAAAATTGCAGATCCCAAGTAAGGTGGGAATCGATGATATGTGAAGCACGAATTGGGAAGGCTGATATGTCACTTTAAAATCGGCACAACGTTACGAGGTGGAGGTAAATCATGCCACACAAGACTTCCGTGTCATGATTATTATGTTTGGATGTGTCGTCGTTTACATTCGTCATTTATTCACGTCACGTGATACCGAATTTAGTATACGTGAAGCTACTTCGTCATCCATTGACGTCACGTAACACTAAATTTGGTATATGTGGACCTAGCGAAATGGCCACGAGCGCATTATAAAGGGCCCAACATACTACAACGTAAACGTGCGCGAACGCTGGACACAGCGATGCTGCGTTAGCGAAACACGAGCACTCTGTAAACACGAGCACTCTGTAGCGAAACACGAGCACTCCCTCGTCATCCATTGACGACACGCCCCGCCGCGGTGGTCTAGTGGCTAAGGCACTCGGCTGCTGACCCGCAGGGCGCGGGTTCGAATCCCGGCTGCGGCGGCTGCATTTCCGATAGAGGCGGAAATGTTGTAGGCCCGTGTGCTCAGATTTGGGTGCACGTTAAAGAACCCCAGGTGGTCTAAATTTCCGGAGCCCTCCACTACGGCGTCTCTCATAATCATATAGTGGTTTTGGGACGTTAAACCCCACATATCAATCAATCAATAAATCCATTGACGACACGTAATAATAAAATTGGCATATGTAAAGCTAGCGAGACGGCCGCGAGCGCATCATGACTGTGGCATGTAGGCATGTGGTTAAATGACACGCATGTCGTGATTATCATTTTTTGACAATTCGCATGCCTTCGTCAATGATTCAGGCACCGTAACACCAAATTTGTTATATGTGACGTTAGCGAAATGGCCGCCAGCGCATCACAAGCGTGGCATGTAGTCATGTTCTTAGATGACACGCATCTCATGATTATCTTGTTTGCACCGGTCGCGTACCTTCGCCATCCCTTCACGTACTCTAATACCAAATTTGGTGCATTGATGCTAGCGAAACGGCCGCGAGCGCATCATGAGCGAGGCATGTAGTCATGTTGTCACATGACACGCATGTCATGATTTTCACGTTAGGATGTGTCGCTTGTGTTCACCATGCAATCATGTCATTCCATACAAGTTTTGCAACATGTCATGTAAACGAAACCACCGCAAGAGCAGCAGAAACATGAAATGTAAATTATGACATTCATGACATACATACCATGATTTTCATGTTATGACTAGTCAGATATGCTCGTCATATAGTCATGTTATGCCATGCCAAGTTTGGTATCGATATCATTATCCGAACGGCCAGGAGAGCTAAAAGTCGTAGGTGGCTAGATAGATAGATAGACGGATACTCTCAAAGTCGCCGATGTTCGCTAAGAAATGCTTCGCATTTAAAAAAAAACCTATTATTACTGACACAGTGGGGCTGCAACGCGGGTCCCCTTAGTGCCAGCCCAGTATTGTACCACTGAGCCACGCTGGTGCTTGGGACTTGTTGGCAAACTTGCTTTAGGCAGGCTTGATGTTGTGAAAGCAATCGCGTTAATACGACTTTTGAAGCGTTTTAAAACAACGAAAGAACAAGCGGTCGTCGCACAATTCGAATAGCGTATTGAGTGGGTCGTCCGATGCTTCGATCCATTATAAAAGCTTGTTTTTGTTCCCATAATAACGGTGCCGCATACCCACTTTAGGCGTAATTCCTCATCTTCGTCAGCCACTGCATCGACAATTGACGCAAAATTCCTTGCAAGTGTTTAGCGGATAGAACGCATCTCAGGAGCAAGACGAAACTTAGCATAGCAAATGCTGGTATACTACTCATAAATTATTATTAATGCTGTAGGGGGTACACAGTAAGTGTGCTCGCAGCAGTTACCCAATGAGTGTTTAAGAAAAAAAAAGGTTCTGAAAGGCCGTTCTTCTAGCTTACGCTGTGACGGTGCTGCGGCTTCCACGCAGGCCTGGCGTTTTTTTTTTATCTAAGGTTTCATTCAAAGCTGATCAGAAATTTTGTGGACCAAGCGTTCACTTGATCCTCGCGGCGTTTCTGGGAAAAGCGAAAAAAAATAAAGGGATGTTCGGGTGAGTGTGCAAAAGAGGCTCAACAAGCACAAAATGATGCGCGACCAATACAGTTTGCCCATTTGACCACGATGAGGCTCATCGGAATACTATATGTTGATGTGTTGGTATTCAGGCTTTCGAGTCGCCCTAATGACAGTGTGACGCAATATTTGTGCCTGCTCGCAGTTTGCCTCGATCATTGGGCCCATTTTTCATGTAAACGAAGTTTTAATTTGACAGCGAAAGTTTAACATAGGGGAAATTCGGTGACACATATAGTGGGCTGTTTGCCGTGAGCATTGAGAATTTTTAATAAGATCTCTTCGAGTGTTTCTGCGGTATCATAGGGAAGCGTTTCGCGAGGTTCGCTCAAACAGTCGGCGAGCTACTGTCCAAGAGCTCTTTCATAAACCTAATTAGGAAGCAGTGTAGCAGATTGTCGCATCGTGTATAGGGAGTTGTGCCGTTGCGTGTGAACACTGGGAAGTGATAACCGAACTGGCTCCTTATGTGAAGCTCGAGACAACTTATCACAACAGAGTCTCAGTCGCACTGCCGCAGCACTTCTTACACAATATGCTGAACCATCTCCTTCCTATCAAAACATTCGACATATAAATGAAAGTAAAGTATTCAGTCATTCAAACGCGGCATCATTTTTTTTTCATGTAAAGACCAGTATGCGCCATTTCTCGAGATAATCGCGTCTTGTCTCGACAAGTCTGTTTTCTAAAGATGACTTTTTTGCTTATCTACTCGTTCTTATTAAAATTACGCAAATATAACCAGAAGTGAAGATGGTGGAAACCAAAATATATGCCGTTATTTAGCCCCAAACTGTCTTGTTATGATCTGTGAATATTGCCCTTTTAACACTGACAGAAAAGAAGAATGTGGGGCCCTGGCATATGGTCTCGCATATGCACAAAGGCATGAAAGCAATCTTCGGCTTCTTGATGACTACCACACTTCACCAGCGCTTTTGAAGAAACAAAGTTAAACCGTGTTGTGTAGATGTAGACCTTAAGTTTCTGGCTGTTTCAAGCTGACTGTTTATCCATTTTTTTCGTTACTATTCTTCTTTCTTCTCTATCTTCTTCTTTTGTTACTCCACCTTTCTTTCAGCCCATGTGTACGGCAGTCAACCAAGTCTAAGCTTGGTTATTCTCCTCTCCATCACTCTCTATCTCTCTCTTGGTGCCTGTGTACGCCAGTGGACGCAAGTGTAACACATTGATTTAACCGTTGTTAGGTCGAGTAAAACTTTATAAGCTCACACTAATGATTTCTTTATGTGTGATAGTTGATGAAACCTCCCGAAAAGTTCTCCAGTTTTTGTCTTCCCCTTTTCATCTGTTGTTTTGTCTAAATTTTAATATCCAGGTTTTCAAGCGACGAAACGTCGAAGTTAATATTAAGCGTGCCGTAGAAAATGGTTTCCAAAATGTTGACAGTCTGGTGTTTTTTGTCGTCCACTCACATCGCATAGTACATAGCCTTCTAGAGATTCACCTCCATCTAAACGCGACCGCCATGGCAAGGATAGAACCCGTGACTTCCGCGTCAAAAGCCAAGCATTGTAATGACCACTACGGTGGGCCCGTTTTCACTTCGAAGGTCCCGAGAAAGGACAGAAAAGTTTATTAGTTTAATAATATGACACTGAATTGTCAAGAAACAAGTTATTTGGGCATGCAGCCGCTCGAATAGTATCCATGCAAATTGAGGTCTGCTAGCGGAAGGAGCTCATATTATGGGAGCCAAATCAAATGATGTATTCGACCTAATCTCAAGAGACATTCCAACGTTCCGGAGTTGAAGAACCGTGGGTGGGCAGAGAGAGAAATCAAGAGAGGGAGGAGGGTGTCGGCGCGAGGAGAAAGAAAATTCGCGGCGGCCACACTGGATGGGAGAAGTCGTTCACGCGTCCTTGTTTAGCTAATGTAGTGAGTGACGACCAACAGCTAACAGGCCAGTGTCGTCCTCATCCAAACGTCAGCGAGAGAAGGCCGCGAGGAGGGGAGAAGAAGGCAGGCTGGGCATAGGCAGTTCAACACTAGCGTTTGGCGGTGAGAGCTAGCTTTTACGGCCGTCCTGCTCAAAGCCGTGCGCTGTTTCTAAATGGCCGCGGCGTGACTGGGCCGTGGATGCACACACTCGCTCGTGCCAGCCATCGCATCGTGGATGGCACTCGTTCGGGGAGCCGTCTCGCGGAGAACGAAAGGAGGACTCCACTTCGTACGGGGGGTAGCGCCATCGTCGACATCACGCTATGATGAGGAGGAGAATAGGGTTCGAAGAGCAGTGTATACATTACAGCGAAAGATGAGAAAAGGATCTGTGAAGGAAAAATAGAAATAACAAAGCCCCAGGCCCCGAACTGTTTTCTTCAAAACGATATTAGGTTCGCACTTTGCCAGCAAAGTGCATACACTTGGGGGCTCTGAAGGCTTGATCGCTTTCTGCGTGTCACGTCGGGGAAGCGATAAGGCTTTTAGCAGCGAAGTGCAGGTTTAGCGGGCAGAGGGAGAAAGATATGATTGCGATGTTTATGCTAAAACTCACACAACATTTGTTTTTTCTTGAATGAAAGAAGTTTAGTGGGTGCATTGGTGCATGGCTACGAAGGAACGCTCAGATCGAGGGGCGTCTCAGAAAGGGTCAGTTCTTTTGCTCGGAGGGCTCTTTGGTTGCTTTTGAACGCTTTTAAGTGGAAAATTCCGAGACAATTTTTTTTTCATTCTTCTGTCAAAATGCATTTTGACAGTTTCGGTTCATGCATCTGAAAGAGACATGGTGCACGAAAAAACAGTAGGTGATTGACGCTTCATATCTACCCAGGAATCAAGAGAACATGGGCAATGTTAACGCGTGAGCATTAAGAAATACCTGGCGTCGGCAGCATTTACCCAACGAATGCAACGAATAGATGTCAGAGGCCTAGCAGGAATCGAACCAAGGCATTCTGCATGGCAATCAAGCAGTCTACCAGAGAGCCGCACCAAGCCTGAGAACTGCTTTTCTAATAAACCCTATAGTGTTCGTCAAACATCAATTGTGGTTCTAGTGCTAGCTATTTGATTTTATAAACACCGCATATGTACTCCTATGGTACAGCCGTCATATAGGACTAACGTCAGTTTTCATTAGTTGCTATGCGCTGAAGTCGATTTATGTAGCAGTGTCCAGGCCTGTCATCCTTGCGAACACCAGCGCTTCAGATCAGCTTATCACTTCTAGTGCTGCTAATATTCATGTTACTTTTGGCATTGTTGCGCCAGTGCAAACACCTGGTTATATAAACGTCTGCGAATCATCAACTTATGTCAATCATGCAACATTTTACATATATTTAGCGTCATTTCACGAGATTTTGTTGAATTAAAAATTACAACACAGTGACCTTCCTACCGCATAGTTCGCATAACGTCGATTCCCAAGGTAAAGTGGGATCTGCCAATTTTTTTTTCTGTTGTATGGTTGCATTCACAAATTTTGCGCCAGTCAGATGCGCTGAGAGCAGAGGTCATTTTTTTAACGCAAAAGCACTTAATGCGGGGATCCACCAATTAATTG
The DNA here is from genome assembly GCA_013436015.1 of Rhipicephalus annulatus. NCBI lineage: Eukaryota > Metazoa > Arthropoda > Arachnida > Ixodida > Ixodidae > Rhipicephalus > Rhipicephalus annulatus. The sequence continues at coordinate 54,614 of WOVY01002971.1, read as the reverse complement.
GTGACGTATTTTGTGTCATGGATATGATAGTGATAAAATAAACGCCATCAAATGACTACGAGAAAGAAAAATGTTTCCAGAGAAATGTTTTTCCGACCGGAATCAAAGCTCTGACTCACCGGACCACGACGGTATGCACCCGATGCTCCTCAGGCTAAGCTATCAAAACATCTTTAAATGTATTGTCTAAGCTATTTGAGCAGACGAAAGACACCCTACAGAGGCGCGTTACGTTCCTCACTAAACCTCTCTTGTGCCGTGATTTCTATTCGCGGGGCGGGCCGCTATGGCCATCTGTGAGTGATGATTAGAAGCATGCAGTACGGCACCTACTAGCACTGATTTAGCACCTATAAAGAACGGTTCGTCAACTACGCCCCGCCGCGGTGATCTAGTGGCTAAGGTACTCGGCCGCTGACCCGCAGGTCGCGGCAGCGAATCGCGGCGTCGACGGCTGCATTTCCGATGGAGGCGGAAATGTTGTAGGCCCGTGTGCTCAGATTCGGGTGCACGTTAAAGAACCCCAGGAGGTGAAAATTTCCGCAGCCTTCCACTATGGCATCTCTCATAATCATATGGTGGTTGTGGGACGTTAAACCCCATGCATCATCATAGATTCGTCCACGACGCAGTCAATGGTAAAAAATATCACGATAACCGCAAGGAAGAGACAAAAGAAACAGGACAGAGTGCTGGCATTCCAGTGTTTAGTGCTTACGCAGTTAAAGGACATCATTGTTAAAGCCTCTCGGGTCCAACAACAAAAATATTAGCCGCACTAGCATTGGGGAGTCGACGCACTTATTTGTCAGTCTAGTTAGGTTCTTTGCCTTTTGCTTCGTTTTAGCGTGTGAAGGTTCGTTGTCGGAGTATTCAGCTTCCACATGCACCAACGGTGTTTCACCGCCACTACTTCACGTAATAAAACTGCTGCAGTAAGCGGTGCAGAAAGGCAAAGATGTCGGAGGGTGAATGTGGTGAATCGTTGTTGCTGAAGAGTGGTGTGGTTGTGTATGCATGAGCACAGGCGTTGGTTTCCGAAATTAATTGGGAGCGCACACCATGCCGCTTCTCTCCAACGACGTTTTGAAAAAGTTCACAGTACCGGTGTCTATTAGACACTTGTTGGTGTCATCATTTCACAATACGCTGTGTCCAGGTATAAGTTAAACGTTCAACTACCACAACGGTTAAATATAGATCAGGGACGTTAGCCGTCGTGATGGGGATGTGCCACTAGCCATCAATGTGGGTGCATCCACGTCAAAAGGTGTTATAGCTGCCAAACACAAAGTGGACACTGTATATGAAGACTCTTATAATCACTATATAATAAGCACTAGTTCTGTGAAGACACTTTTCACTTTCGTGTTATACAAATTCTTCTGAAGGAATAATCAGCCATACTTTTTTTATTTTAAGGAGCAATGACAGCGCCATCAGACATGAATTCTGTGCGGTGACGAGTAGGTCACACGAGGAGGGGTGATCGCATTAAGTCTCTCTTTGGCGCCCACTCGCAAATAATCACGCGGTTGGTGCTAGTCGAATGTGTGAACGAGCCTTAAGTTGAAAACGTATTATCGCGGAACAAACACAGGGGCACATAAAGATGCACGTGGGACGACCGCAAGACCACAACTTGAAACATCATTAACGAAGTCAGGTATTTCAAAGTGCCCAAACGACGTGGCCTACTGCGCTTCTTCCAAGCGGACAACACAGGCAGCAAGTCCCGCCATAAAAACTAAATCAAATCCACAGAGTGCTGCACTCAAGCCCGAAGCAACACCTCTTTGGCGAAGGGGACCTCGGTCGTGGCGCAGTGAGTACCCGAAGGCACACTCGCAGAAACGGGACCTGCCACTGAAGCTTTGACCTGATCATCGTGGCTTTTTTTGCGTGGGATGTTTAGGCAGCACAGTATTCAAGTCAAATAAATTAGCCATATTTTCAACTTTCACTGAAGCCTTAAATTGGATGTAGTCCTGAAGGAGCAAGTGGGTCTCCGGTCCCGTTCAGCTTTTGCCACCTTTGGAGCACAATACAGCGATTATTAACTCACTGACATACAGAGCTCTTGTAAATAAGATTGTACAGCGTGGGTTTGATTTTTTTGGAATCAATCTTAGGGGGGAGCCCAGCTTGGAAATGCACGGGAAATCAATAATTTTGTCTTCTGGCTCTCTCTGCCACTAAACGATTGCTTCTGTTTAACAAAACTTGAAATTCGATGCATAGCCAACAGTATCTTTAGTGCAAAAGACAACATACATACAGGACGTGGTCCTGTCATCTCGTTTTGTGAATGTTGCTCTTTGCACTCTAAAGTTCCGCCAACTATTGCTTCCGTGGGAACGGACGTGGTGTCCATCATCTGCAGTTAAGAGCAGTGAAGCGGGCCCACGCATCCACGCCAAATATAGAGAGAAATAAAGTAGCGTGCGTGGTATCGTTACAAAAAAAAACAAAAACACATCACTGAGGTTGTCAGTAACGTAGGTGCCCGAGGTCGTCATTCTTTTTTTCTTTCTTCTTGGACCTTCCTTTTTTCCTATTTTCTGATATCCGGGACAAAATAGTCAGCTCGCTGGAAAAAAGTACCGTATCAGGAGCTTTCTGGGCCGAAAACATGAAGCTCGAAGGAGAGAGAAGATAAAAAAGAGAGACAAACGTGAGAAATAAGCGCGGGAAGATGCGAGCTGTTTGAGAGATAAGCCCGGCGGCTACGTGCTGTTGGCCGTAGACGCACGAGGCAAAGAGAAGCAAATCAGCATTGCAGAAAGTTACGTAAACAAGAGAGAAAGAGTTTAGCTGACTGAACAAAAGATTGGAAGTAGATGAAATAAAGAAAAGTTTCAAGAAAGGCCAGCAAGAGCAGAAAAGGTTGACCTGATGGCACGGCGCTGTGTAGCGGTCTGTAAAGTAGGAACGGTGGCGGGCTGATTGCATCTGAGGAAATTACAGCGCAGAGGTTGAAGGTATGCTGAAGAGAAAAAAAAAGTGGCATGGGGTCTGAAGGATGTCTGCAACAATAATAAAGAAAACATTCTACCGGGGCGCACGTAAGAGGAAGCAGCGAATAGCAAAACTTAACAATCAAGCCCCGGGAGGAGGCGAACGGGCAAGTTGTGATTGGAGGGTGGCTGCAACAGCACACACAGAAGGCGAGAGTGCCAGAGCCTCGGAGGTGAAGCCAGGTGAGCGAAAGAAATGATATGAGCGGGCCTCCGAGATCACCGCCCAGAGAGACGACGCTGTAAAAAAGGTCATTTGCACTTAAGCACTTTCTTTCAGGGCCCAATCTTCGTTCTAACCTGCTTCCTTTTTGAGGTATATTTTTTTTTCTTCGTTCGTTCTATAGCCGGTCATCTCGCTGGCTCGGGCGGAATAACACGGCGCCGAATGTCGGTAGGAGAACTAAGGTTCGCCTGTGTTGCCTTGGCTGACGCTGGCATCTGCAGCAAGCAGAAGCAAGAAGTAAAAGGGCGAGTAAGCGAACGCTGATTTGCCCCATGGGCAAAGGGGACCGAGGGTTGGGGTCACGTGGAGTGAGTGGGCGCCGTAGTGCTGCGGATGCCATTCGGCAGCTGCAGGCGACAAACTTTGGACGAGGAGATAGATTTCGTTTTTTGTTTGTTTTGTTTCGACGACGGCGAAGCGAACGATGATGGCGAACGTGTCAAGAATACGACGCTGCTTTTAAAGAAAAAAAAACAACAACGAGTGTATACTCAGGAATGTTGCAATGGTTGTCAATAACGTTCAATACTGGTGTAGTCAATGCGCCTATGATTATGTCAGCCGATACTAAATGATACCTTGGCTGTTCCCACTGCCGGCAATTTTTCTACTTTCCAATGTTTTGTGAAATTATCAAGCTTTCAGTTATTGTATATTCGTAGACGATTCCATATAAAGCGAGATGTGCCAAACAACTGGGACTCAGAAAAAATGAAGATAAATCTGTACAGTTCTGTCTTGCTGCTAGATTCTTGGATCTGAGCCAGACATATTTTCATTTTGTAGGAGAATAACGTTTATTATAACACATCCTACAAAAAAAACTTCTTAACAGTTAGATGAACCGAACATCATAGCTGTTCAAACCCCTCATCGTACCAGGGCTGTGACAGAAAAGCCTAACAACTGTACTTTCCTATCCCGATAGGTAATAAAAGACCGTGTCCACTTCTTCGTGAAACTTTCTTGCTTGTGAAAGTATCGCACGACTTGAGAATGTTTTATTTTGCTATCATGACAGCTTATAGGTGTAATATTCAAGGCAATATGTGCCGTAGTTTACGTTTCGTGACAAGGTAAGTGCGTTGTCCCCTCGAGAGGGCAGTTGATGTAGGTGAGGATGGAAAACTTGCAATGGTGCTGTGCAACGTTGTTAGTCAGTTGCTAATAAAAATAGGTTTTACGTGCCAAGAAAGGAAGGGAAATGAGTGAGCTCCAAGGCTGCACTGTTATGCGAAAACTGGCAAAACCACGGGAAGATCATAGGGAGGGAAACTCTGTATTGCTTTCGAGTATACCTGTATTTTTTTAACGTTCCCCGAAGTCTAAGTGCTCGTATGCTCTTCCAGGCGAGTACGATAGGGCAGCTACACCGTACTCGCCTCAAGGAGCATAAAAGGAATGTTGCAGAAGGCGCACATGCAACACGTGCTAAAACTGAATTAGTTGATCACTGCCTGACGATATGACACGCCTCAGTTTTTGATAATGAGACGACACTGGCATGGAAAGAACGCATGGGGCCCAAAAAAATTGAAGAAACATGGTTTATCTGTCTGTCTGTCTGTCTGTCTGTCTGTCTGTCTGTCTGTCTGTCTGTCTGTCTGTCTGTCTGTCTGTCTGTCTGTCTGTCTGTCTGTCTGTCTGTCTGTCTGTCTGTCTGTCTGTCTGTCTGTCTGTCTGTCTGTCGGCCCGTCCGTCCGTCTGTCCGTCCTTCTGTCCGTCCGTGCGTCCGTCCGTCCATCCGTCCATCTGACATTGCTGGTTACGCCTATATGAAGCAGGACAAGGTTAGACTAAGAGAAGCTTCGCCCCTAAAACATAATACAAGGTGCCTGTTCTCAAAGCATTGATTTATTCGTCAAGAAGGTTACTTAGTACTTTATTTCTGAATATTCATGTCCGGATTTTCTCAGCTGCGGCTCATATGGCATGGGCGCATTCTTTACATGAGTAACGTCCCGAATACCTTGATGACTACGCCTGTTCATTCTGATTTATGTCATTGTTTGTTCCAAGCTCGATGTCTTCTTATACTTTAGCTATTCCGTGTGTTTACTTTGCGAAGGCTTTAGGTGTCGATTGCGCTCCTCGTCTGTGACAGCGGCGAGCGTTCTCCAATTTCTTTCATAGCACTTCAGCGCTTAAGCAACGCTCTGGCCGTAATTTACTTCAGCTGTTCCATAGCGGCTATTTTTAGCTGCTCACCACAGATTTTATTGATTGATATATGGGGTTTAACATCCCAAAACCACCACATGATTACGAGAGACGCCGTAGTGGAGGGCTCCAGAAATTTCGACCACCTGGAGTTCTTTACGTGCGCCCAAATCTGAGCACATGGGCCTACAACATTTTCGCCTCCACCGGAAATGCAGCCGCCGCAGCCGCGATTTGATCCCGTGACATGCGGGTCAGCAGCCAAGTACCTTAGCCACTAGACCACCGCGGCGGGGCACGCAGTAGTGGAGAACTCCGAAAATTTCGACCCTTTGGGGGAACGCCCACACAAGCAAACGGAGCTCTAGCATTCTGGCTCCATGGAAATGTGCCGGATGACATTCGATACAATGGAGAAAACAGTGAGGGGCCATATCGACTGGAATACCACGGCCAATTGAGCAAGCACAGCCACGCAGCAAAAGACTGCTACGAACCGTATGGAGACGGGATTTCCCGTAAGATGAGTCTCCTTCAATTCCTGCTCCATTTCGCGTGTGATGCCGAGAATCCGGGCCGGTAAAGTTCGAGGAAATCGAATAGTGTTCCTTCTATAATGCGCTAGTCCACGACGTGTTTTTTCGTTAACGAAAGGGACCGCAAGCTGAGATTTCAGGAAGGGACGCACTTCTACTGCCTCTTTGCGCAGAACTCTTTTTGGTGTGTTTTACGCTTTATTTCAGCTGTGTTTTGCCAGAACTTTCTTTTAGGGGCGAAGCCCTTTAGGGTGTGGGCTTGTCCATTCTCCGTTGGTGTATGTAGCCAACGGTGGCATATACCCGAAAAAGCGGTCCTAAGAATGCCTGCTGGATGGTGGCACTTTTATATGATGAATACATGATGAAAAGATGTTAGGTGGCTGTACTTGGAGTGTTCACAAGATAGACGGGTAGACGGATAGAGGGACATACGGATGGACTGACGAGTACACAGACAGACGGAAGGGTGGATGCACGGACAGACGTACGGATGGACGCAGGGAGGGACGCACGGAAGAACGGATGCTCCGATGGTCACACGGATAAACGGACACACGGATGGACGTACATACGGATGGACGCACGGATGGACGCATGAACGGACTGAAGCAAGAACGAATGGGTGGATGAAAGCACGGACGGACTGACGAATGCTTCGCCCCACCAATGATCATTCACTCCGTGGATATGCTGTGATTCTTTTTCATACATTTAAGCATGTACATCTACCCCATAGGTGTTCGTGCCAGGGCGGCGCTTGAAAAAAGGCTTTTTATGACTTGGAAATCGCTCAGTTCTCGCCAGAGGGCTTCGAGCCGCAGCTCGTGAAGAGTAATCACGAGGCTTTCGTTGAAGTAAGTCAACCTTAATTTCTATTTCCCTTCATTTTTTTCTTAGCCCATTTTCTTCCCTGCTCGGTATTTTTTTTCTATTTCACCTTCATAGCCTTTCTTTTTCTTTAGTATTCGCTTCTAGTCCATTCTCATTCTTTCATTGCTTTCGTCCGTCAAGCTCGCCTTCTATTTCCTGCACTCGGCAAGTTGAGGTCGCGACACACCACTTCACTCTTCCCCACGCATTCAGAGACCCGTCGACCTCTCCAGTTGGCTGCCTAAGCGGTTTCCGAAAGACTGAACACTCTGCCGAAGCGGGTGGAAGGAAAAAAAAATGCGATCACATGAAGAAACTTGGAGTCGAAAGAAATGTAGTAGGATATGTCGCAAGAGAGTTCAAAAATGTACCAAGATGAAAAAAAAACTGGCAATTAGCAAAAGAGTGTGAGTGATTCACGAGTGTGAGAAAAAAAAAAGAAAGCAAGGAAAATAAGAATCAATGTGGGACAGCGATTTATCGACGTCGGGTTTTCTCAGAAATGTATATCTAATACGCCTGAAGGAACATCGTTGAAGAAGTGTTTCACTACAAGCTGTGCGCAGCACGAAATGGGTGCTGGTAATGGACTTCCCATATTGCCTCGTCGCTTAGGCTCAATGTTGGCAGCGACACCACGTGGTTTGCGTACGACAGCATTTATTACATTTTAAATTATTTTGCATGTCTTGATCTCGCTATCTTCTTCTTCTTCTTCTTCTTCTTCTTCTTCTTCTTCTTCTTCTTCTTCTTCTTCTTCTTCTTCTTCTTCTTCTTCTCTTCTTCTTCTTCTTCTTCTTCTTCTTCTTCTTCTTCTTCTTCTTCTTCTTCTTCTTCTTCTTCTTCTTCCATCTACTATTGCGCGTATTAAAAGAATCATCAGCCTGTATAACTAACTAACTAACTAACTAACTAACTAACTAACTAACTAACTAACTAACTAACTAACTAACTAACTAACTAACTAACTAACTAACTAACTAACTAACTAACTAACTAACTAACTAACTAACTAACTAACTAACTAACTAACTAACTAACTAACTAACTAACTAACTAACTAACTAACTAACTAACTAACTAACTAACTAACTAACTAATTAACTAACTAACTAACTAACTAACTAACCAACTAACTAACTAACTAACTAACTAACTAAATGACTAACTAAATAACTATCTAGACAATGTTATTGAGAGTTGGTCGTGCTGTTTTTGAGTGCTCTATAGGATGCCGATTTTAATGCCTCTTTTCATCAAAGGGTTGATTTATTTTGCATTTTTGTGCATACTGCATACGCGGTGAGAAATTATATCGACGTTTGTCGGTTCACCTTCGATGCTGCCAAACATGACATTCCCGAATGGCGATAGATGTGTTTATCGACCAAGTTTCAAAACGGTAGGGTAAGTGTCTGAACATAAGTCATAATGACTTGGCTGCGTACCGACAGAAAATGTTCAGCGGAAACTTTCACGCATTTTTCAGAAGTTTCGTGTATACGCTTGCATGCACGTAGAGCACAGACAGGCAATTCTCATGTATTGTAAATTAAAACGCCTCGCTTAAAGGTTTTCGTGTTAACACGGACACGCTCACTGAGTTATCCATGCGAGTGCGAAATTACGTATATTCATAAAAAAAAAACAAAAAAAAACGTGGCTTGCATGGCTGCATCACAGCAGAGCTGGTAGACACTTTTCGGCTTCTCGTGCTGGCGATCGTTAAAGAATGCTTGAGTGGTCATTCAGCGTGTTCTGGTTCATGACTACAATAATTTTCTGAGTCATACGCTAAACTTAGACTATGAAAGTTCTGTTGTCAAATTCCTACAGCACGTATGCGCCTCTGAAATTGCGCAAATTTCTCTACGTTTAGGCTTGTTTTGTTAACCACAGTAAGCTTCAGCGAGGATTGAGCGCTTTCCGGTTTATGATGATGATAATTTTATATCCAAAACACATGGAGAACACCCACTATAACTCTGCCGTAATATTTTTCACGCTTTTGTTTCTGATTATGTTTTTGAACGCATGGAGTGCCAACACTTGTGTTCCCACATAAGCACTTTACTCGTCAGATCTCAAAGTTTTTAGGGGTTCAGTTATGGTTTTATTGTCTTTTCGAGTCTGTAATAAGTAACAGTCGAACTTAATAAAATATGGCTGTGGTGCGAATCATCATCACTAGGTATTTAAATTATTGATAATTAACGCTCTATTTCTACTGGATATTATTTCCTGTTGATCCCGGGGTGCTGTTAAAAAACCCCTGGTGGTCGCAATTTCCAGAGCACTTCACTATGTTGTCTCTCAGAATCATATGGTGGTTTTGGGACGTTATACTCTACATATCAATCAATCAATCAATCAATCAATCAATCAATCAATCAATCAATCAATCGATCAATGAATCAGTCAATCAATTATTCAATCAATCAATCCTGTTGATCCTGATTTGATACAACGTTCTTTTAACACCGAATTTTATCACAGACAAGAGAGCTCAACTGGTTAAGACTGGCACAAGTCTAGCGATAATCAAACGGCTTCCTTTAAGGCTGCGACGAAGCCCGTCATCTAGCGGAAGGGACGTACCATTGGAATGTAATAGAAAAACTTCATTTTAGTCCGGCAGGGCGCGCTTAGAGCGTAGCGGGCGTCTCTCACGTATAGAATCTGACCGACGAACCGTACCATTCCATTTGTCTTCTATAATTCATGCTGGCTGCTCGACAACTCCAAGACACACATACAGCGCTGCACTTGAAAAGAAAAGAGGAAGATGCCGAGAGTTGCACTTTTGAGAAAGGACTATTTTATGATTACTATTTTTATAGTTTCACGTATGTCGTGTTTTCATTATTCCTCGAGTGGTACATTTTGCCACAAGGCCTCCAAGAGCTGTCAAAGGCCCGACAATGCCATGGCAAACACAGCTCGAAGAGGAGAAGAAAACAGCTAGAAGCGGGCGTCCTTCTTTCGGGGCTTGCGGTGAATTAGCGTCGTCGTACGGGAGTGAACAACGATACTCTCGCTCTGCAGTCGGACAAACAACGAGTAACGTACAAAGTAGAAGAGAGATTCGCTTCTTAAAGAGAAATAATAAAGTAAAACGTAGAATCGGTGAGACTGCGGGCGAAGATGAATGTCAGAAAATCTCGGACGACGCGATTAAACGATGAGTTCATGCAGACATCACAGTAATCACGCCGTTTTCCGGTTACAATGCTCCCGAAGCTCTGGAAAAAGGAGCATGTATATGTGGTGCCAGAAATCATATATATTATATGTAAGCAAGATCGGCGCTGCTGGGCTGGCGCGAGCACGAAGTGGAGAAGAACGAAGCAGAACAAAGCTTTTTTTGTTTGTTTAGAAATCCAACACCTTTAATTTACTACCTATATTACCTAATGAATTCAACCCTTCCTTTCAAGAAGTGAAATAATTTAATAGGCAAGGCACAGTCCCATTCATGGCCTATCGCCCTATAGGTGGGCTGCGCCAGGTTGTTGAGGAACCAACCACCGAACCAACCAACCCAGCATACAGGCGTTGTCTCTTGATTCTCTGCGTCTTAGAAATTACAATGGCGCAGTTCATGAAGAAGTCTTACGTCCCGGCTTCGTCATCCACGACACCCGCCAACGTGCAGCCGCGGTAAGCACCGCTGGAGGACGGCGTCCAGGCTTCCTCGGCAGCTGTTTACCTGCCGCCACTGCCACCACCGTTCGGGGACGGCGTCAAGGCCTCCTGGGTGGCTCCAATACACGTTACCGGTACCATTTCACGATAGGGAACGCCGTCCATGCGTCCTTGGCCATGGATTATGCCATGAGCACCGGGACCACCACGTACAGAGCGAACACCACCCATGGTCCATGAGGTAACTCAAGCGACAACATCGCTGAGTTTTGGCGTACCCTAACGCAACTGTCTCAATAGCTCGAACGTTTAGCTTTTGTGAGCTCTGGGGTCCGTACAGCCAACGTACTACTCTTTTGGAAATACCCGAGTTCTGGGGCTTCCAGGATGACGCTAATTCATGGGTGGCGACTATCGATGCGCTCGGTTCTTGGTATGCCTTGCCCGACAGTCACAAATAGCAGGTGGCCATTGATTGTTTTCGGGTGGTGCCAAGGCAGGGCACAAGTACGAGGGCAAGAAGCACCAGTCCTGGCTGAGCAACAGGCTCATCGCTGTTTTAGGCTGGATGCAGGGCACATGTGTTCTTATCCACACGAACACCGAGCACGAGGCTCAGTGGCCCCTCCTCGAGCCCGCACCCACAGACGGTAACTCATCCAGAGACAATTGGGAATCCTGCCCTCACACGAGCACTGTACTCGGCTTCATCTCACAGCCATGCACAAAAAAGACTTCCCGCCAAATATCTGTGACCAGACCGAGGACGTGCTACCACCTCACGCATGACTTCCAGCCACTGAAAACCAAACGCGGATGCTGCCAACGGTGCAGGTTCGTGTCGATGGAATCGGTAAGCTCGCGGCTGTGGTGCAGACAGGAGCTCCACGGTTTGCTCTGCATCGACGATATTCCCCAGTCAGCCTCCAGCCTTGGTATGAAGCACCTCAGCGTGGCCTTGGCGGGAACGCGTTGCCTGTTGGTGTACTTGGATTGCAGATACAAACCGAAGCCGGGAGAAAGTTCCTTCCCGCCGTTCCAGTGTTCGATGACTTGTACGCACACATCATATTGAGAACCAGCCATCTCCTGTCTAGCGAAGTTCCGCTCATCATTGACCGCAGCAGGGTAAAGCTCCGCTCTTTGACTCCAAGCATTTCCTCGGCCTCCGACTACCCTGTGGAAAGACTAGAATCACGGATGTATAGCAACGAGATAAACCCCAGTGAGCAGCTGGAGGCAAGTACACCAGTGGCACGGCAATCATTGGCCGACTGCGTGAATGCTTCGCTCAATAATTCCATTGCTTCTGATGACACAATATGGAAGGCACGCCTGCTTTGACGGAATCTGTTCACCGCGCCTTGGTGAAAGCTAGCGATGCTTCGCAAGCAGATGAGGTCAGCATCACTTCTTGCGGCATCATCCCGGTGTGTGCTTTGCTAGCGGTGACGGGCAGGTCAACATGACTCCCAGCTTACCAGATGTGCCCTACGACTCCTCGGCAGAAAACATCGTCGGCTTGCCTGCCGATGAAACTTACCTCAAATACTGTGCACCATTGCAGATATCTGAATGTGCATCGTTATGTGATGCCACCACCGTACCACCAGTGACTGAGAGCATTTGCTACCAACATCAGTCGAAGAGGCTGTTCTCACGCTCCTCACCCTTTGAACACGTGAACACATCGAATGCTTCCATAGAAGGCACTCCAACTGAACAAAATGTATACCAGTCAGACAGTGCCAACTAGATAAACCCTCTCACGTCAAAGAAAGAAGAAGAAGAGAATGAAAGAAGCCCATAGCTTTATTTCGCTCTCCTAGTTCAGTTATTATATAGAGTTCGGGATCTTTTTACGGTGCGTGCGGTGGGTGGACTGTCTCCAGAGTGGCAGCTAAACATCAGTGAGTCAGTGTTTCACTACGCATCGAGATCAGAATTTTCCCTTAGCGGACCCGTGCCACATACTTGGCAAAGGCCAGGTATGCGGGGCAACAAGATTCTGCTAGCTCCAAGCGGAGCACCACTTATGAATGCCGCTCGACTTCAAGTTGCTGCAGGCTCATCATCGATATCGACGTCCCATACAGAGAACAGCGAGGCCTCGCAGTGTAAGAAGAGGCGTATAGAGGAGAGAAAAGAGGTTGACAACGACGACGCCACATCGACGTACTCTCTTAATGACATGAAACAGATGGATACAGAAGCACCCAAGGAAGAGGAGGGAGCTTACACGGTGGTCACCCATCACATGAACCGAGCTACGGGGATACCGGTGGTGTTCAGACCAATCGCTGCCGAGGACTCCTTCTGGAAGATGAATCGAAATCACATGACATCTGAGATAATCACTGCTATCAATGAGAAAGTGACATCATCAAGAATCAACAGAGACGGAAGTTTTTGTGTTGGAGTACGGTCTTTGTACTCGGCAAACAAGCTGCTGCTGATCAAGAGTCTGGCTGGCTTGCCTGTACATGTGATGATACCTCAGTCTTACATGAAGACCCTAGCAAAAATAAAAGATGTTCCATTCGAATACAGTGATCATGACCTACTGGAATATTTTAAAGACCTCGGAATAATCGCACTCATACGACAAAAGAGATAGGCAAGAATTGAAGATGGAAGTGCCACAATGCAGCCCATAGGTAATGTAATACTCCAATTTAGGCATGACATGCCATTGCCAAAAAGAGTTGCTCTCGGATTTACGGTTCACACTGTCGAGGAATACATTGAGCCGGCTGTAAGGTGCTACAACTGCCAGAGATATGGGCATATGGCTAAGACTTGCAGGGGAACCAAGAGGTGCAAGGTATGTGCGGGCACACATGATTACACAGAATGCACCTTGAGGCGTCAACCTAAGTGTGCCAACTCTGCTGGACTACATCCGGCGTCGTTTTCAGACTGATCTCGAGACTGTTTGGCATCGGCTGCACAAAGAGAGAGAATTGTAAATGGGTACCATACAATACAAAGAAGTCCAGCACCCAATGCTAATATAGTCGAAGATGTTCCTGCAGCACAAAGAAATGCAAAACAGTGGCGCCACGACTCTTACTAGGAAGCATCGAAGCGCTCAGCACCAAAACATCGCGTCGGCAAAGAAGCCCGGGCCCAAGAACATGCTAAAGTGGCACTTTCTGCCGGGCCATACACAGCCAAGGAGCCACTTACTACCAAAGGGAAGAGTCAAAACAACCTGCCAAGGAAACATTCTTCAAGAAATGCGATCTCGGTGGAGGCAGCCGCAAGCGTGCAAGTCATTTTGCAAATAATCATTGCGGCTCTTAAAGCGATTTTATGATCCCTGCCACAAGCAGGCTCTTTACCAGAAGTGAAATTGCTGCTAGATGTTGAGCATGTTATCTTGTAGTAATTATGGCTACCGGAATATCTAACTGGTACAAAAGAAGTGCAACATTTAAGAGGAACGGCAACGGTTTGCAGAATGAGAGTGGATATTTTCGGAAATTCATCACTCAGCTTGGGTTTCTGATTTTGTGTATTTCTAAGAGTATCCACTAAATTTCGCTTGTCCAATTATGTGGTGTACCAAGCAGAACGTCCTGCTGCAAAACGCAGAGTGATGTTGTGTGTGAGACGCGATATTCCATCGACACTTGTGGCTACTTCAAAAACAGATGCGCCGGAATTTGTTAGATGCAAGATGAAGTCTGGTAACGTTACTGTAACTGTAGTTAGTGTATACGTGCACTCTCAAGCAAATGTTCCATACGCAGAGTGTGCTGCAGTGTTTAGATCTGATCATGATTCCATAATTATATGTAGTGATTTTAACGCACACCATGAATTGTGGGGTAGTGAGCGTTGTAGTGTAAGGGGATCTGCTAATGTAAAGATATGCGAAGAGTATGGTTACCCTATACTAAATGACGGTTCTCCAACATTTTTACGGGGCCATAACTACTGCAGCGTACAAGATATCACCGTGTGCTCCTCTGAATTAGCGGCTGGAGCCGACTGGACTACAGACGCTGATAGAAGAGGAAGTGACCACTTGCCAGTATTCATATATCACCCAAATTTGAAGAAAACGAGAGATAACCGCACAACAAGAATTAAAAATTGGGCAATCTTTCGAGAACAACAGAGACAAAATCTTGAACCTTGTTATGTCGCAGAAACGTATGCTACGAAGATAAAGCATTTTCTAACAAAAGGTACTCGTGCAGTACCCATTCCAGATGGGTATTCGGCTGTCGACGCTGATTATGAGTGGCTTCGGGCAATACGACGCTGATCTGAAAGAAGATATCGAAGGTCGGGAAATCTAGAAGATTTCAAGGTTGCACAGAAAGTACATTCTGCAATTCAGAATCAACTGCAGAAGATTTCAATCAAAAGGTGGCAACATTTAAGTGCCTCACTTTCTCCATTTACCTCGGTGCCTCAACTGTGGAACAAGGTACGCGCCTTCCGACAGCCAGTAGTGCACTCGAGACCACTACAGGCTCTAGCGCTGTCCCGAGGAGTTAGCAAACGTGTGATTGCCGAAGAATTTTGCGATATTTTACTGAGAAATGGAGGGGGCTATCCAAACTAGCGAATCCTCGGCAGAATCAGCATCGGCGGTTGTAACGAAGTTTTCTGCGGTCAGTTCATCAGATTTGGATGGCAGCTTTACACCAGAGGAGCTCCAATATTTGCTGTCTTCATTAAAACGAACTCGTTCACCAGGAACAGATGGAGTTACAAACGTTGCACTTGCTAATTTGTGCGACAAAGGAAAATTACACCTGTTGGACATCTACAATAAAAGTTGGCAAGAAGAAAAAGTTCCGAAAAGTTGGAAGATATCAAAAGTCCCGGTATCAAAAGTTACGGTCCCGATAAGGTTGTTTGCCGATGACTGTGTTGTTTATAGCAGAATCGAGACTGAACATGACCAAGTTAATCTAAACAACAATCTTCAAAGAATAAAGGATTGGTGCGAAGAATGGCAAATGAGTTTGAACACAGAAAAAACAGTCTTTATGACTATAACTAGAAAGAAAGCACCTCTAGATTACAACTACCAGATTGGCAATGCTTTCCTCAAGCGTGTACAAAACTATAAATATCTTGGGTTATGGTTCACGCCCGACCTCCGGTGGAACACTCATATTGATAATGTATGCTCCAGGGCTACCAAGGCATTGTATAGCCTTAGACGTAACCTTTATACCGCCCCATCTGATATAAAGTGTCTTGCTTACAAAACCCTTGTCAGACCTATTATCGAATATTCTAAAATTGTCTGGGACCCTTACACAAAGACAAACTGCAATAAAATAACAAAAATACAGCGACTTGGTGCGAGATTTATTTTTAATAAATATCGCCGACATCATTCTCCTACTGAACTCTGTAAAAAAGCTGGACTGGATAGTCCTGAACTTAGGACGAGGATTGAGCGTCTGAAATTCCTCTTCCAGTTAATTCATAATCATTTTAAACTAAACTATTCAGATTACTTCCAGGTCAACACACAAGAACACTCCAGACATCGCCATAATATGTACATACCACCCCTAGTCCCACATAACGATTGCTTTAAGTTCAGTTACTTTCCACGTGCTATTGAAGATTGGAATATGCTGCCAGAGTCTATAATTGGTTGTTCCTCGCTTACATCATTTGAACAGAATCTAAAACGTTTATTTTCTGAATAACAGTGACAAATGTTTTTTTTTGCGTGCGTGTGTACTTTTTGTTGGTTGCATGATTCTGCAGTAGTTGTCTTTCAAATCTTCAGCGCGGTGCAAAAGTGGCGCCTCAAATGCGTCATGTGCTGTTCTGCGCGTATGTATTGCATCGCATGTGTGTTCCATTTCTTGTTATGTATAACTTCGAGTTGCTGGTCACAACGATACCGAGAAATTATCTCGAGACCTGTACGGTACTTCTTTTTCGCAAATAATTGTTTGTACTTCCACCCTGTAACGGCCCACTTCTGGGCTAACAGTATAAATAAATGAAATGAAATGAAATGAAGTAGTGCCGTTGCTAAAGCCAGAGAGGAGTCCTATGGAGTTGGATTCGTTTAGGCTGGTTAGTTTGACAAGTTGTATTTCGAAAGTTATGGAGAAAATGATCAATGAATGAATTTTATGGTGGCGAGACATGAAAAAAAAAACTACTACCAAAAAGCATAGCGGGCTTCAGAAGAGGTAGATGCGCAATGGACTGCATTCTGGATTTGGTCACAGATGTGGAAAAACAAATGCACGCAAGGGAACAGTTCTCGTTGTATTCCTTGATATCGAACGAGCATACGACACAGTGAGTGATGTTAGCGCTCTGGAAAGCCTGGCGTTACAGGGATTCAAGGCAAGATACTGCGTTGGATCGCTGACTTCCTGAAGCACCAGCAAATTTTTGTAGTTACGCAGGAGGGCCCAATGTCAGAACATGTCGTCAACCAAGGAGTACCAGAGGGCATGCAGCGTGCTAAGCCCAACTCTCTTTAATGCAATCATGGCGCAGCTCCCGTATAATCTTCCACCTAACATCAGATGTTCAGTATATGCTGATTATATAAGTATAAGGACGTCAGGCTCATCAATTTTGGATGTACAACAAACTTTAGAAGACGGATTGGATTATGTAGACCGTTTTCTGAGAAAAAAAGGTATGGCACTGAGTCTGGCTAAAACAGCCATACTACCATTTACATTAAAAAAGACCTGGAGATTTTTAGATTATTCTGCAAAACCAGCCTATTCACATGTTTAAAACGCATAAATTATTGGGAGTAATTTCAGACCGGAGACTGGCAGGGTCACCTCATGTCCAGGCCCTTGAACAATAAGGGAATGAGGCCATTCGAATCCTCCGGCATCTCTGCGGGGCCAAATGGTGTGGTACTACAGAGTCGTTATTAGCCCTACATGTGGCCTGGATACGCCCCATCGTAACCTACTCACTGCCCCTGCTGCACAGACTCCCAGCCTCCACCAAAAGGAGATTTCACTTGCTATTGGCAAGGGGCTTGAGGGTATGTCTGGGGTTGTCACGGTCAACTTCCAGTGCTTTAGTGTATGCAGAGGCTTGACAACCACGTCTTGCAGCACTCCGAGCTAAAGAAACATATTGAATTTTATTTAGAATTTTCACGCAACATGAAAGTCATCCTATATCTGGTGCACTAACACAAAGGACGGCAACGAGACTACAGGATAGTGTATCATCATTTCAAGCAGTATTACCAGAATTTAAATGACGGAAACCTTTAAAAAACATATCAGTTTCATATATTGCATAATGAAAAAACAAAGATGTATACAGATGGATCATGCACTGAAGAAGCGTCAGCCTGTGCGGTCTTTTACCCGAAATTCAGAAAAAGAGAAGGTACAAATTATCGCACAAACCTTCATCGACGACAGCGAAATTGGTGGCTATCTTTGAAGCAGTTAAGCTTATCTGCGAGAATCCTGAGCCACGAAAGTGGGTGATGCGCACGGATAGCAAACCTGCTCTTCAGCTAATCAGAAATGCGAGATCACTTTACAAAAATGGTGAATTAGCACAAAGTATTGCAGAAACTGTGAAATATGCCTCATCGAAGGGTCACAACATGGTATACCAAGAATACCTAGTCAAATCAAACAGGAACTTTCACTCCCACTCTTGAACATTCGTCGCGACATTGCCCTGCTGTCATTCTTTCATAAAATTACCCATTCTTCCCGAATCACCGTTACTGGTCTGCAAAAAACATATCTCACTTCACGTAGAAGACACAACCATCTTAGCTATTCCCGTGTATACGGCTCAACAAACGCGTTCAATCAGTCCGCACTTCCACGTGCTATCCGTCTGTGGAACAGTTTGCCTGACGACATTGCATCCCAAACAAACTTTGACACATTACGTCACATCTTATCAAGCCACTTCACAAGCCTCAGCAAGTAGATGCCGTATCATAATTCATTGGTCCGTATTGGTTCATTTTTGTGATTGTCACATTCTTGTGCGCGAGGATTCTGCCTTGTGGCCGCTGCATACGCAGGAAATACAGTGTTTCGCCCACGGTTACTATGCGTGTATCTTTTGTACATGTTGAACTTTTGTACATGTTGGTGCTTTTTGTTTGACTTATTATTTTCCAATTGTTCCTTTTGTATGTGTTTTAGTTTGAGATGTATATAAGTATTGCGCCCCTTACTCAATTGTTTCTTTTGTACTTTTTTTCATTTTGAGGTGTCTATATGTATTCCCCCCTTGCTCAATTGTCTGTCTTGTATATTTTTTTCCAGATTATTTGTATATATGTATAGCCCCCCTTACTCAATGCCCCCCCCCCCCCATGGGGCCTGTAAGGTACTTTGAAATAAATATTGGAATAAAGGAAAATGAACAGGCTGACAGCCTCGTTGATTATTTGTTATGTGGGGTTTAACGTCCCAAAACCACCATATGATTATGAGAGACGCTGTAGTGGAGGGCTCCGGAAATTTTGACCACCTGGGGTTCTTTAACGTGCACCCAAATCTGAGCACACGGGCCTACGACATTTTCGCCTCCACCGGAAATGCAGCCGCCGCAGCCGGGATTTGAACCCGCCACCTGCGGGTCAGCAGCCGAGTACCTTAGCCACTAGACCACCGCGGCGAGGCGGCGGGGTGGCTGACAGCCTCGTGAAGAAACCATTGAGCGAAGGGCGGCATTGTGCAATCTTTATGTCTGGGGCGGATATTCGACATTTTATAACGCAAGGAGCTAACCATTGTTCGACGGAGAAGTGGTTTGACAGCCCCAAATCAAAGAAAACAGTACTTTATGAAGCTGATCCACACAGAAAATGTTTCTTAGCGACAGACCTCCCATGACACCTAGAGACATTAAAAGGCCAGTAAACAGCACTTAGGTCCAAAAATTAAAAAAAAGAAATATATGTGCTGTTTTTCTTTTAGATCTTGCTGCCGCAAGAAGTTTGTGAATATGTGCTCTATTAAGGAAGTTACAGGGGTTAGAACATCGGTCTTAGCTGGTTTCAAATTTTCGCGCGGCCTCACCCCCCTTCTCTCTTGCATGAGCCCAAAGTGAGTGTAGCCCATTGTCATGACTCCACCCACTTTGACAACGTGACACCACGTCAGCAATTGACGTCATCGGCAAACTCGATCAGTCGCAACGCACTTCCGCATGCTGCGAAGCGTGGTGGTTTGTTTTTACCGTTTGCCGCACCAGCCGGGGTCAACCGTGTAAGCGTCAGGTGCGAAGTGTCGACCACAAACGATCAGGTCCCTGACGTACTTCGCTGGATGACCGATTCGCTTCAGCCATACAGCACGCAGGGCCCCATCATGAGGCACCCGGTGCCGATGCTTCTTTGCTGCCCAGACGCTCGATTTACAGCCGACGACAGTGCAACGCTTTTTACCCGTGCTGTTCAAGTCAAGGGCGAAGTACGTTCGTACGTGCGCACAGGCGCTGTTGTTGAGCGACAACTGTACACGTGCACGCGACAATTTCGAGGCTGGTTCTTTCACCGCAGAGCCAAGACACAAGTCAGCCTCGCCGCAGTGGTCCAGTGGCTAAGGTACTCGGCTGCTGACCCGCAGGTCGCGGGATCGAATCGCGGCTGCGGCGGCTGCATTTCCGATGGAGGCGGAAATGCTGTAGGCCCGTGTGCTCAGATTTGGGCGCTCGTTATAGGAATCCTCACGAAGTTCGAAAATAATTTTTAATAACCAAAAAGGGGCAAAACTGAAACCAAAACCCAACTGGGGTCCTATCTGCGTATGACGTACTATTTGGTAAGAACCGGTGGCCGTAAACTGATCTCTCTGGCGCGTAGTATGAAAAACTGTGAAGGCCAGACCAGCGAATTGCCGGCCAGACACCACAGAGGAAGGAATAATGCTTTCCCGTGCCATACCCGTGGCAAACACCGCCGCCGTCAACTTGTGGCCAGCACAATAAAGGCTGTAGCGGCCAAAGTAGCGATGCCATCAGCTTCGTCTTTTACATTGACATGCCAAACATGATGTTATACAGACATTGTTGCCAATAACTCTGGCAAGCGAGGTGAGGCTTTTAAGGCAATTTTTTAAATTCATTTGCAAACAATCAGCGCATTTCTCAAGCTTTTAATTTGGCGTAAATGGCGGAAATGTGGAAAGGA
Source organism: Rhipicephalus annulatus (assembly GCA_013436015.1). NCBI lineage: Eukaryota > Metazoa > Arthropoda > Arachnida > Ixodida > Ixodidae > Rhipicephalus > Rhipicephalus annulatus. The sequence goes on along the minus strand of WOVY01002971.1, from coordinate 34,010 downwards.
ACGTACTCCGCGAATTTCATTAAGATAAATTGACCTTGAGAAATCGCCGGAGTAACCTTCAAGAGACAAGAAGAGGGCAGAGTGGGTCAGGGAACAAACAGTTGTTAAAGATATCATACTTGGAATAAAAAAGAAATCGACATGAGCCGGGCACGTAGCACATAGGCAGGATAACCGCTAGCCATTAAGGGTAACGACTGGATTCCCACATAATGCTAACGCACGAAGGGAAGACAGCAAGTTAGCTGGGCCGATGAGATTGAAAAGTTTGCAGTATCACATGGCAACGGAAAGCGCAAATCACAAGATCGGCTTGATTAGCGGATCATGGGAGAGGCCTTTGCTTTGCTGTGGGCGCAGTCCGGCAGATTGTGATCATGATCATCATAACCAACAACGTCATGATGATGATGGTGATGATAATATATTCTACTGAAGAGAATAACTTGTCGTTTGGTACGAGAATTGCTTTTTTTTGGAAATTATTCTTGAGAGAAAGAAAAATTGGATGAATTAATTTATAGCGAAATAGAAATTAATGATTGATATAAAAGAAAATGTCCTGTAGCCTACATCGATTGACTAAGAACCTTTCGAATCGAGGTTACGGCGTAAATTTTCTTGACTGTTCAATAAAATCTTGCATGGCCTGGCATGGTTTCCTATTGCTGTGCCCAAGGGTATTCGCACCAATGGTATTACATTTGAAGTTCTAAAATCTAATTCAGTGATGCGTTACGGCATCTTCAGAGATATATTTTTAATGCACAATACTTTCGAGAACTGGTAAGAAAGCGTTCTATAGAAGATTTCTCGCTGTGGTACACGGTCACTGTCATGTTTGATCACTGCTCAGAGTACATTCGGAAGATTCATATGATGGTTGAATCGTTAAAAATTTGCTCTGGATGATGAGGTATCATTATGAAAATACGCTTACTACGTGAAGTTTTCTCGTAACTGTGGTGGGCGAGTAGAAAAACCTGCAGCTGATGCATTGCAGACAAGTCTTCATCGTAGTATTAAAATGGGTGATCATTTCTTTTTTCCCAAATTCATTGTTTACGGAGATGCGTGTGAAGCTAAATTTGATAGCCTCACCGGTGACGTAGTTGTTGAAGTTGGTGACCATGCTAATCATGATGCAAACGTAGCGTCGAGTTTGAATAGGTCACCATGAGGTCTAGTTTTGCTGAGTGACTGTAGAACCATAGCACAATAGCCTAAAGGAAAAAAAAAAATCAAGTAAACGGGGTTGGTCCAAATGGAACACGATGTGCGTGTCTCCCTCCCTGCATGAGAAAGCGGATTGTGGCCGGGCCACAGGGGAATGGGTGCGCGCGGCTGTTTTAAAACGATCGCGTTGAAAAGCTCGTTTCGCAGAAATTACGGCATCGGTGGCGTTGGTTGCTAGTGAAATATCATCATACAATGTGTGACCAAAAAGTTGAGATTGATGCAAATAAAATAATAAAAATCCTGGGTCAGAGGGAAAATTGAGCCTGTGCGGATGTTCTAACACACAACCACTCGTCTGCTTGTGAAGACAGTGAAAATAACTTCCTATGCTTGAAAATTCAGGAAATGTAACTCGTGCGTTGCAAACCCACGTGTTCTATATGCATGCTTCTCAATACACCATGAAATATTGTAGTAATAATGCGTGGTTCAAGCGTACATTGTTATTGAGCATCAGAACATGGGACTATAATAAAGACTTCATGGCGTTAAGGCAGTCACACACTACAAAAAGCACACACGTTACAGCGAATATTCCTTTTAGGCCACGTAGTGGTTGCATGACAAGTTAAAAAAGATTTCATGCACTTGGTGTTTGAAATACGCACTATAGGAACAGGATATCACTATAGCGTTCAACCCTTGCAGACGAAGCTTAAAAGTCACACGATGTTGTCTGCCTGCCCCTTATAGGATTTCAGACGGGGCACTGCTAGAAGCACAGCTCCCTCTGGTCAGTGTGCCAATGGATCGACCAACCGCTGATCTTGCGTACGTTTGGTTACCAAGGTCCGCCTATATAGGTTATGTCATGATGCTTGTAGATTTGGGTAGCTAGGATATGCTGTGGTATAGTCCGTGTTGAGCAAGTCTTGTTTATAACGTCGTCGATGATAAGGGGCAGTAAGAGTGGCTGCCAGGTCTTCATCCCGTCGACTTGTGTGATGCTATGAAAGACAGACGTCCAGCCGCACAAGCGTCCTACTTTTATTCCACTCACTCTTCCTCCTCGGTTTCCATCTACCATCGCTTCCTTCTTACGTCACATGTATTATTGGCGAACACGTACTTTTTTGCGTGCTTGCTTGTTTAATTAGACTTCTTCGGTACTACGTTTTTATCAAGCGAAAGGAAATGTTCTTTTTCACAGGCTCACCAAGATGTGCATTATAAGGTGAAGGTTCGTTTTTTTAACAATACCTAGACCAGAAACAGGTGTTAGTCATTTGTTACAGCGCTAGTATGATGAACTGAATTCGATTCTTTGTGCATGAAAGCCTTATGGGATAAAAATTGAACAAGAGAAGCATCTACAATAGTATATACCGAAGCATAATGATGTAGTGCCCGCGACAGGGCTACGAAAAATTTACTTACGCCATAGCAATAACGGGCTCGTTTCGCAGATATTCCGACATCGGCGTTGGTGTTGATGTTGGCGTTGTTGGTTGTGAGTGAGAAATCATCACCTCGTCCGTGACCTAAAAATTGACGAAGATAGAAATAAAATAAAGAATAAAATTGGTGTTCTACCACATAGTAACGCATCTGCTTGGAATTATAATAAAAATCACTTCTTCTGCTTGAAAATGCAGTGAAAGTAAGTTTAATAATTTATGAAAACACGTGTTTTGTATACAAGCTTCACAATACAATATGAAATATCGCAGGAATATTACGTGGTACCCGTGTATCCGTGCCAGGACGCGTCAGATCATGCGATTATTATAACAATTTTGTTTTTTGAAGCCAGCTACCTAGTACAAAAGGCGCACATTTTACTGCATGTATTCCTTCTAAGACCACGTAGTGCATGCATAGCCAGTCCGAAAGCATTTTCTGCGCACAAGTGCTCATGGTTTAAAGCCTTACACAGGATGCAGCCATAAGCTTCAGTGACAGAAGCCACTTTCAACTCTATTGATTATATAGTAGTAATCCACAAGTGCAAACTCACGCACTCGAGACAAGGTATTGCTGTCGTCTTCAACTCCCAAGGGTGAAGTTTAAGGTCCGTCATTTTTTTGTTGTAGGCCCGTGTGCTCAGATTTGGGTGCACGTTGAAGAGCCCCAGGTGGCTGAAATTTCCGGAGCCCTTCACTATGGCGTCTCTCATAATCATATGGTGATTTTGGGACGTTAAAGCCCACATAATATTCACCAAATCAATAATTTTTTGTGATTGTTGATGTAAAAGAATTACTTTCACGTCTACGTAACGCACACTGGTAAAAAAAAATCACAATTGAATAATACAGGGGTAACTCAACGTTTTTAAGTACGCAACCCATCGGGTTGAGGTTAAATGAACTTGGTTTTACAGCAAAACGAAATCTCAGACAAAGAAACATACATATCTACATACAAATAAACGACGAAAACAAACAGACAAAAAACTAAGCTTGACTAGGCAGGCGGGTACATAATCCACCTGCACTTATCTTTCACTGTTCGGAAATCTCTTACTAACAAGTGATCAGGAAAACAGACACAAATAGACTGGCCAACCAAGCACATAAGCCGGTGGATTATGTCCTCTTAATTGGCCGCATCGGTACATCGGATGCACATTTGCGCAGGTGTACCGAGCATGTGGAGAAATCGGCTTCACTTTGCTTTGACTTGCTTGGCCCAAAGCCAGAACAATGTGTCAGCAAAATTGGACGAGAAAGTCTTCACGAACGCGCATGCGCAAACATCGTCATTAAAAGAGAAAGCAATATGGCCAACAAAAACAGGAAGGTCTCGATCCAGGCCCGTGCTTCGGGGCGAGTCCCGAGCGGAGGGCGAGGAAAAAGGGCGGATGTGACGCAGATAGGAAAGGCAGCCGGGGATCGGAAATGAAGGCAGGCGCTGCACAAGCGTCTCAGAGAAAGACGTCTGCTTTGACGAAGAAAAGACGAAAATGGAACTCGGGAGTGAAGATGCAAACCTGGCAGATAGGCGGTTCCCTGAGCGAAAGAAGTGTTGCTTTCAATATTTACATTTCATTTCAAATATATTTGCTATTTTGGAACATTGGAATCTACGACAAATAAAAAATGTGAACGCTTCCAAGCGATCTTCACTATTTCTACATGTGCATTACAAAGCTTGCACACTTTATTGTGAATGCACCAGAAGGAAAAAAAAAAGAAAAACGAACGTTGCCATCTAGCCAGCTCTGGGAAGTAGCGACTCCATAGCAGGCGACTGCACTGTTTCAGTAGGTACAGCATATGCACGAGCAATCTTCTTTCGAAAAGACGGAGACTTTACCCCGTCACAACTCTAGTTTGAATCTTCTGTTTTTTTCTGAGAAGGTGGCGCGTCCAGATGATGACATGAAGAAACTTTTTTGGCGAATCGCAAGGCTTTGTTTTGACCATTTTTTCACTTACTTTCTTTTAGATTGGCGCTTGTTAATGCATAAAGTGTACAGAATTAGGTCAGTCTTGGAATTATAGAACATGAAAACCTATCTACCAAGTCAAACAAATGCCTACAAAAGAAAAACTTCCTTTAAATGTGTTTACTTTCCTTTATTGGTTGTGGTAGTGAGTCAGCGCTGTGTTTGTGTCTTCTAGTCTCCGTCCTGTTCCAGCGCTGTTAATTCTTTGTTTGTCAGTATGTACGAACCAGCCCAATTCAAGACGCCAATACAGTATTTTTGCCATTAAGCCGTTACAACCGTACGCGTACGCACGACAGGGATGCACAGTATGCACACTCATTGTATAAACGGGGGGTGGTCTTATCTGGATTAAATAACTTCTGTCAAACGGTACAGAACCTGCAAAGCGTGCATAACAGCTTGATGCCTAGCAGCGCCTCCAGAAGCTTGTTCAGTGGCAATGTATACTCGTGCGCATGTTGTTAAGTGCAGTTCGCGACTGTGGTAGGGATGATTGCGCAAAATCAGTTTCACCGAAAAGGTGAATCAATCAATGTGATAGCGACAAGTGACAAATTGCAATGTTATTCGAAGTGGAGCTGGTAGTAAACCCATTTATATCCGATCTCACGTAAGTCTAGAAAATGCTTGTGTAAGAGAACACGGCAGGTCCAGGTACACTTCTGGTGCCGTTTTTTTTTTTCGTGTTCAGAGTGCAGCCTGTAGAAGCTCCTGCCTGGTCTGGGCCTCGCGCTGATCGTTGCCGCGATAGGCGGTAACCAAAAGTGCCCACCCCCTCCCCCTTAATCGCTCACGAGATAAGTGCGCACGCAGACGACCCCGGCCGCAAAAGCGAAAAATTCGCTCCGCAAAAAGAGGAGACTAGCGCATCCTTCCCCGTATATATTTACATACATATACATATACGAGAATGACGCCGGCGGCAGCAGTGACGACGACGGCAAAAAGCAGCTGAGACAGTCATATAACTGCTACCACAAAAAAATAAAACAAAAAAATGAGGACATGCATTACGCGGTTTCGCGCGTATTTAGGTTTTCTACTCCATATACGCTGCGAACAAGCCAATTCTCTGCGAGTAGGTATAGTCTGGTCCCAGATGCTTTTTTCAACGGAGACCAAGTGAACATTTCTCAACAACGATTACCTTGCCCAAGCAGATAGCACGATGATTCTGCATTTGCAGATTCTGCGATTGGAGTACTTCATTGATATTAAAAATCTCAGTGCAACTGTAATGTGAACCATGGTTGCGAAAAAGTCTGCCTGAAAAATAACACGTGTGATATTGTGTTGCTAACGTTAGGCATAATTTACAAAAAAATACTTTTTGCGTATCTCAAGCATGTGGGGATACACGCAGCAAACTAAAAAAAAATGTTGACTTAAAGCTATCACTGCGGCAGGGCTGCTTGACATATGGAGCTGAATATCAAAACTATTCACATAGGCATGCAGTCACTTTCATTCCACGTTGTGAGCGGAACCGTCCTTGCCTTGTGAATCACACTTCTTCCCGACGAGAACCAGGCCATACACGCCTAACGGAGGTTTTTCTCCGATGGGGTGCATCGATGTCTTCTCCGATGGGGCGGGTCATCACAATGATGCAATTTCGAATACTAGTCATTTCAATATGATGCGACGAGAGGCCGTTGCTCCAAACGACCACTGTACCAGTCATTTACTGTATCTTACTGCAATTACTTTGCTTTTATTTACTATGTCTCCGCTTTTTGGAACGTGCGGTACCTAATGAAATCAGGGAAATCAGAGTAAATACGCGAAAACGTATACTCGCCATGGACGTATTCCGCGTGAATGCGCTTGGACGACTCAAACATCAAAGTGCGCCCCTTTACACCGATTGACGACGCATCCATAGCTGGTGTGACATACGACGTATTGACATTGCGATTATCGACGCTGATTTGCCTACCCTCGTCAAACCGGCAAATGAGGGTACTTTCATCACGTAGGTACACCTCTTCGGGAAGTCACGCAGTGTGAAACTTGTTTTCAAAGGCGACTGCACACCATCCCATGTCAAAGTCGGATATTTTCGACATCCTGTTCGGCCTTTTGTGCAAAATCCACTTCAGTGTCACCAGTGCTTTAAACTAGGTCACGTCAAGGGTGTGTGCCCGAACTCGCTATGGTGCCCCCGGTGCACAGAACACCATTCGGAATATTCGGGTCAATCTACATTTCTTAAATGCGGTAACGGTAAGGGCTCACACACTGCCTCATCGAAAGACTGCTCTCGATTTAGGAAGGAGCGCGCGGTGCTTAAACAAATGGTCACAGACAATTTGACCCACAGGAATACTGCCGAAACAGTCCGGCGTCGGCAGCGGCGTTGGTGCCATTGTTCGACCTCAAAGACTGCGCAAGCTCGAAACGAGAGCGCCACCTCTACTTCTGCACCATTAAGTGAAGCCGCCACAGGACCGACAAATTCAAAGAAGACTGCGGAGAGGACTATCTCTACAGAGGAATCACCTATTCTTCCAAGTTATCCGCTAACTATAGAACGTCAGAAGACCACGCCCACTTAGGGGTCTTCACCAACCGCTGATGACATACATAAGAAAGATGGCAAGGTCATAACTATGCTTCGTTCTCTCACGGATGCCATCCGGGAGATCTTGTTGGACATGAGGACCATGTCTGCTCGAAGCACTCTCGCAGTACTGGACGCTTTAAGCCCAGTACTTGAATCGCTCGAGTAGAAATATATCTAACGATCACCATCATTTCCAAGAAGCCAAAGAAGCAACCATCATTCAGTGCAACTACAGTGGACTAAAACCACGTCTCTCAGACTTTCGTCAGGTAGTGTGCGTCAACATGTTCCAAGTCATCAGCGTTTGTGAACCCAACGCGTGTGCGAGCTCTCATCTCTCTCCTTTTTTTCCATCTTTCAAACTCCCTCCCCCCTATCGCCAGTGTAAGGTAGCATAACTGTCGCTCCAGACTGGTCAACATCCCTGCCTTTCCTTTCCCTCTTGTTCCTCCTTCTCACTATCTTCCCAAGAATATACGCATGAAGAGTAGGTGGGGTAGTCTCATGAGTTCGATAGAAATGTATGCAATCTGCTCAAACTACCACCTACAGTCACGTCCCAGAGGCAAACTGATGCCTGTCCCTCCCCCTAGTCGGGTTGGTATATACCCTGTGTTACGCAGTAGCTGATTCGCAAGTGTGCGCACGCACGCGGGTAACACGACGAACAACAAGCTGGACAGCTGCTTGCAGAACAACTGGAAGACGTAGGCCTTTGTTCGACCAATCACAGCTTCACTGTGCTGCGCGTCAGAGATTGAAGTTTTCGGCGTCATGTGGAGGCACGAAACGACCGGAGAAGAGAAGGGATTGTGTTCAACGCGATAGTATTTCATACCGGGTCCACTACGGCTCCACTGAGGTACTTTCGTCCTGGAAATGATGTGGAAAAATGTATACCAAGAAGTTGAAAAAAAATTGGCCCCACATCTGCATGTAATCTGCAAATGTCGTCGAAAGAGTTTTGCATGTGCAGAGAGTGAACAAAACATTTATTTCATGTTCTGCCCAAGAAAATCGGTGAATGGTATTCCGGAGGCGCTGCGTTAAAGTGCCTCGAGCGTGCGGCGGAGGCGAACGAGTGCATCAAGTTACGTCACACGTGAGACATGAGCGCCATCTGGCAGTTTTTGTAGCTTTAGCTACACTGGCCTGGCTGAGCTAATTTCGCGTGGCACTGGTCTGCGCATGCGCAATAATACTCCGCCGCCGCCACGCGCGGCTCGCCGCCGGTGTGCGCGCAATTCGACGCGCTGCGCAGACGATCAGTGGTGTCACGCACTGGAGCCGGCACCTCCCTCGCACTCGGCCGCGGCCGCGCGCGACTCGCCGCCGCCGGTGTGCGCTTTCCAGAGGGGTGCCGTCATAGCCTTGGTAGACATATGGACGCCGACGCGCGCCCCTTCCCTGTGCAGTCACCATCTGACACTGCGCTGGAGCCGCTTGATAGCGCCTCTGTCTGGCGTTTGCCACTGTGGTATAGCCATAGAGAAGGAGAATGCAAATGCTGCTCAACGGTGCAGTAGAGCGGCGAAGCTTAACTTATCGGATCCCGAAGTAGTTGCCCGGAGGAGGAAATAACTTTATTAATTAATAAATATACATGTGCCACATAATACGTATACCGTGTGTGTGTCATTGGAACAGCTGTAAGCATGATATCTGGAAAGCTAAGAATAATCAGCTGAACATTTGCTAACGCTACGTATATCCTGGCATAGCGGAGCTAGGCCATTGCCATTTTTTTTTTGAAAACAAAGCGCGTGGCCTTGAGAAGGGCGTGCATGCCTGTCCCAGTGGTGTTAAGTTGTAGAAGGAAAGGCGATGGGTAGGGGCCACCACCGTGTCTTATTAGCAAAGCAATGGAAACACTTGCCTTTCCGTGCAAGCATTGCATGGTCAGCGCAGCGGGATAAGCGCTACGTTGCTTAGAATTACTTATGTATGCCTTTTTTTAGTAAAAGACAAACATGCAGAATATATACGTGTTGTTATGGTGCCTCAGGCATTCACAATAATTACTTTTTAATTGACAATCGCACATGTATGAACCCTGATCCTTGAGCAATATTGGTGGGCGCGTCGGATGGGGTCGGGCGTTCGGGGTATAGGCTCGTGCTGTTTAGAGTACCCGGTTCGCGGTAACGGTGGACAGACAAATGTACAGACAGACAGACAAATGTACAGACAGACAGACAGACAGACAGACAGACAGACAGACAGACAGACAGACAGACAGACAGACAGACAGACAGACAGACAGACAGACAGACAGACAGACAGACAGACAGACAGACAGACAGACAGACAGACAGACAGACAGACAGACAGACAGACAGACAGACAGACAGACAGACAGACAGACAGACAGACAGACAGACAGACAGACAGACAGACAGACAGACAGACCAAAGTTTTTGCGTCTAAGGTCCCCAAGAAAGACTATCGTCTTTAAAAGACAGAAGGCAAACATCTGTCACACAGAATCGAACCAGCAAGTTCTCGATTCTCTGCGGGCGGCACCAACCACTACGCCACAAAGCGTAGTACGTTGTCTGGGGTGCTAACGGCAAGGGATTTATATATACCATACACAGTTTGTCAGTCTTTATTAACGGGGAACATTATCAGAGACTTCATTCGTTGACTTTAGAACATTTACTTAAACTTTTGTTGTGATATGTGCGTATAAGTGTGTTTTTCCATATGAGTGTCCGAGTCTTCTATTTTCCATGTACTGCTTTTTAAATTTTACCTTAAGATACGCGTTCAAGTTTCACTCAAGGACTAAAGGAGTAGGCGGTGCTTAATTATGCGCACACATCTCATATATCATATTAAAAAGAAAACCGTATGCTTGCCACGTACTGTGTTCTCACCATTGCACGTATTTACGGACAGGGACAAGACACTATCACAATAGCGTTTATGCCCGTGTGTGCACGACTTACCAACTGCGTGCATATTACTTCGCCCGCATACGTCAGTGAACAACTTTGCGCGTACTTCAAAGCTTCAGGCTACAACAAACCGAGATGTATGTATAGAGGTTGAGGCTGAGGATGTTGCAGGTAGCCGGCGGATCTAGCCTTGCATAATTTGCAGGCAATTGCCCCGCCCGGAGGTGTATGTATACTCATGCCCATATATGTACCAGTGCTTGCACAGCCACTCCTGTCCGTCGCTTCGTAAAACATTCGAATATGGGCCTATCGCATTCATTGCTTCGTCCTTTTGACGAAACTTTGGCTTTTTTTCGCAGCTTTCATCGCTCTGCTTCCCGAAACGATAGCGTTGCCACAAGGTGTCTTCCGTTGTTTGCAAGCGTGCCGCCGTCATTTCCCTTAACGTCAACAGATTCAGAACCATACAGAATATTTACCCGCGCTGCATCGATATGCCATGTATACACAGTGCGAACATGTACATGTATTCATGTTTGCAGCACTTACGCCAGCGTGGACAGGGGCAGCCATGTACCGCACGAGAGTAAGATACTGGGTGAGCGTGACCTTACCGGCACATTAAGGAAAATAGAGAAATGTATGCCCGTGATTGTTGCCGCCAGGGAAGAAACGAATTCTGTTGTTTAAGGTGGAACCTAACCAGCCGACATGTATCGTCGGTAAACTTCTCGTTTCTCGCACTCAGTGTCACTCCCTGAACCTTGCTCAGCGCGTTGCTTCCTATAGCAATGTGAAGTCGCTCCCCTGAAATACGCTGCCTACACGTATTGCTGGGTCATTCGTGTTCTGAGTCAATTAGCGCCCCTCAATGAGACTCGATAGCCACGCCGAAACGTCGTGAGGTAACACTCCGGTGATTATTTCTCGAAAGGCGACGCTGCTTTCAGTGCATTTCGACAACTGGCGAAAAAGCTACAGCAGCCAAAGAAACGCTTACCAGCTGCAGTTCTGCACTGCCTGAATACGACTCGTGTGCTGAAAGAACTCCTGAAAACCGATCGGAGCATGATACATACACGGAAACCTTAATTACTGACAACGACATTGGTCTTTACGCGTTTAACCGGCCAAGACGCCAGGAGTTGCAGCATGAGGAGACTAGACGACGTTTGCTAATGACGACAGGAAAACCAGGCGCTAACTAGAGCTTTTCCTGAGTTAGTAAGTGCAAACTGAAGTACCAACCTCACTAGAAAATTTGTTTGCATGACTGGTGGTGTATTCTAAATATCGGGAGGGAGCAAGACGGGAAAAGAAAGTTCACGCAAAGGGACACACCAAGTTCCTTGTACAAGCTTGGTCTCCTTTCCGTTCACACGTCGGAATAACGCGCTCGAAAATTTCAGAAGCCACAATGAGTGTGACTACCACAAGATCGCTGCTCTGTACGGGACAAATTTTCTTGACGCACTCAAAGGCGAGGCAGTCGCTGAATAGATGGAGTCATCAGCACAAGCACGAAATGAATAAACAAAAATAAAACTGATCTTCGTCATAGACACTGTGATCTTCTGTGGGCGACAAGGTGATTAAGAGAGACAATTACGAGAACCACAATACGATTAAGAGATACGCCGTTGTGGGGCACTCCGGAAATTTCCCCACATTGTATCTTTAACGTGCTCCTAAATCAAAGTGCACGGGCCTCGAGCATTTTCGCCTACATCGAAAATACACAAAGATTCGACTCCGCAACCTGCAGGTCAGCAAAGAAAAACCATAACCACTAGACCACAGTGACTGGTAGCAAGAAATACTGAGCAAAATAACAATGCGCTACTTTTCGTGCAGCTGCAAGGGCAGAAGTTCAACTGATTGAGGTATATTGCTAAAAATCACTTTCACGCCATGGCAGAGTGATTCTGTTCTCTCTCGTTGCCTAATCCTTGCTTTTCAGTGGCACCTTTACTTCCAGACGTAGTTCTCGGATACGAAAGGTGTGAACGGCAATGCAACAACCCAAGTTTGCATGTAACAATTATCGTAAATTTTTGGTAACATATGTTGCATATAATACGACATGTATTGTACAGGATAATCTTCATGACACTTGAAAAATATAATCAACAGTATGTCGCTGTGTCATGTGTCTATTTGCTGCGTGAAACATTGCTTGCATCTAGTTTATTTCAGCTCTTCTGAAAAATTTAATACTATATATATGCGTATTGTTCTTACCTATACATGATAACATGTCTACGTCCACCCATGTTTCTTCATTATGTGCATTTGTTGTCTTGCGTTATGTCGCTAATTGCAGAAATTGATTGATGTGCCCTTCTAGCCATGCCAATGTAAATGGACGAAGAGATGAAGCGAATCAATATAAATATTTTTAGTTCATTGTATGCTTTTTCAGCCTTAGGGTCGTTAGTTTTGCGCTGTTTGCCACGCTTCTGAACAATAATACTTGTGCTCACTACAACTGCCCACACGACACTTGTAATTATGCGGCGTTAGGTTTGTGACTATCATCTTTTTATTTATCAGCTTAAGTTACGTAATCAGTATTTGAGTAGTCCTTTTTTCGGAAGTTATTGGCGTGCACGTTTGTCTGTATTGCACCCTCTCACTAGCGCCGTAGCGGTGGTCTGGCGACAAAGGTACTTAGCTGCTGACCCACTGGTCGCGGAATGAAATGCCGGATGCGGTGGCTGCATTTTCAATGTAGGCGAGAATGCTGTAGGCGCGTGTGCTCAAATTTGAGTGAAGAACCCCAGATGGTCAAAATTTCCATAGCACTTCACTATGGCCTCTCTTATATTCATATGGTCGTTTCGGGGCGTTAAATACTATACATAAAAACATCAACTTTTCACTACATAACACTTCAGAGTGTCTTAAGTAGTTAGAGTGTAGTAAAGATGTGTATCAATGTATTTTACACTCGCATAGAAGTGAAGTTTACTTGATAATAGCCCAGCATTCGCGCGCGGTTTGTGTGTGTGTGTGTGAGTGTGTGTGTGTGTGTGCGTGCGTGCGTGTGTGTGTGTGTGTGCACACGTGCACACGTGCGTGCTTGCGTGCGTGCGAAGGTTCAATAAAAATGTTATTCTCTGGATGCGCTCGTGTCCTTCGTGTCCTTCTTGTCTTTGTGTCGTCGTTCTGTTCTCTCGCTATAACTATCGTCATGTTATTCTCTGACTTGAGTATATCTTTGCACACGTACGAAGAAGTTACATTGTAATATGCTTGAACGTGGCCTATCAGATCTTGTAACTGTGTCTGGCTTTTGCCTGTTGTCATAGTGAGCGACTCCGGCGAGATCTGTTCCGGTGGGCACACGTGTGGCCACCGCTGCAGCATTAATCCCGTCGCCGAGCGAATTCACAACACTCGCGGCCGAGATCCCTGCCCAAAATGTCAGAGTGCGAAAGCCCTGACAAACACCGCGACACGTTTTCCCATGTGCGGACATTATTCACTGTAAAATGATCCAGGGATGATGCTGTGACTACTTAGTTTCTAAAATAGCAGGTCGCGGGTTCGAATCCCGGCTGCGGCGGCTGCATTTTCAATGGAGGCGGAAATGTTGTAGGCCCGTGTGCTCAGATTTGGGTGCACGTTAAAGAAATCCAGGTGGTCTGAATTTCCGGAGCCCTCCACTGCGGCGTCTCTCATAATCATATGGTGGTTTTGGGACGTTAAACCCCACTTATCAATCAGTTTCTAAAATACGCCAGCGCGAAGCACCGAAAAAACAAGTGCGTAAGTGGTTGTGGATGGGGGGGGGGGGTGTTCACGCGGAAAATATAGGGGGGAATATTGAACTCCCAGCCTTGGCTACGCCACTGGAGCCGATGGAGAGACGGGGTGGCGGCAACCGAAAGCAGTCGGTGTTTCGAACAGCGCGTCGGACCTGACGTATGCCATGCGAGAGTGGGAGGGGCGCTCGGCGAGAGGGCAAAGGGGCTTTGGGAGAGGATACCAACGAAGGGTAGCGTAGGAAAGAGTGAAATGGAGTGATTGCCGCGTTTCGACAACCAAATGCGTCGAACTCCGATATTGCAGCAGCGTTTTGAAAAATTCGCACGGCTCCGTGTTCGTGGATCATTCGTACACAGCTTACCCACCACGACTGAATTTCGACCTCTGGGTGGTTTATAAGCCTTTAAGGAAGGTTCACTGTGCCAAGCAGACACAATCTAGTTTACGCTCTGCTTGGAAATGTCCGCTGGAAGTTGTGCCGTACTTACTTAAAAAAAGATCAGTATGCTGGCGTCTCTTTTCTCTTTAGCTTACCTTTAATCACAGTGTACTTCATTCATCACAGAAATAAATAGGTACAAAAATAAACAGGTGCAGCACATCATCAACATTTTAGAACGATTCGCAATAAACCTACGTTCGTCGCTAACAAGTCAGCCGCATATAGCTATAAATATTAAGAAAAGCAGTATCTGCAGAACAAATATTTAGTCTACTAAAAGCACAGTTCTTTTTTTTTGCAGTAATTGACAGACCGAATTCAGCTCAAAGCCTAGAGTTTCCATTCAACATACCAGTCTTTCGACCAACACCTGTCTGAAGTCTACGCATGGGCATTGAACAAAATAAAGTATAAAAAACGATGAGCCATGCTATGACATGTGTGAGTTTTCTTTCTTCCATCCATCCACACATCAATCAATCAATCAATCAATCAATCATTGTATCAATTAATTATTAGTAAAAATTTATTTAATAAACAATTATTGAGTTGAATATATATTTAAACAATCAAATGACCGAATAATTAGTATGTAACCAATTAATCAATAAATATACAAACACCATTAATTAGTTATTCATTTAACCAAATAATCAATCCTTCCCTCCATCCTTCCATTCTTTCTTTTTTATTCCTTTTTTCTTTCTTTCTTTCTTTCTTTCTTCATTTTCTTTCTTCATTTTTTTTCTTTGAGTACCAGCGAATACATTGCTGGTACTTTTTTACTGATTATTCGCGTTTTAGTTTGGTCGCGAAGTCTTGCTCCTTTTGTAATAACAAAAAACGTTTTTTTTTTGAATAATTCGAATCGTAGCACACTTGCCTCTGCTGACACTACAGCAATCAGTAAAAAAGTAAGACTTTTCCCTGGTAAACTGTTTGACCGCAAGCTAGTTGCTTCTGACGGCGCATGAAATATACTACTTGAAAGACACATTGAAATTTATTATGTATAAATTGGTATAAAATGCTTGTGAATGTTCCGAAACGCGAAGCGTACGTAAGCGTCAGGCATGCAGCTCCGAAAATATAAAGAAACAGGTAAATACGAAAACAAACAAAACTGCTTTTACAGCAGAACGGGTGATTTGGAAGTTAACGTTGTTAGCAATTAGCGCTGCGGAAATGACGAAGATGATATTGTGCATCAAGAGGTTACTCAGATTCTTATATTCTTGATGAGCTTCGTTAACTATTGTACATCTCTCAAGTAGCAATTAGTATCGTAAGAACAGGACAGCCATGCCCTCGTTTGTTGTGTGATTTAGCTAAACGCGCCCACTGTCGGCCTTGCATCGTGAGCTGATTCAGCTGCAAAAAAGAAAGGATGTGCACCTTACCGTTTTAGAACAAACAATATGTGTGCCCCCCTCCCCCCCAAACACACAGAGGCACGCCAGTCATTTTCATTTCATATATTAACACCTCCTTTATAGCTCTTGAAACAGCAAAGGTCTATACCGCATGTCTAAAAGAAAAAGGTATAGCGTTTCTTTTTTTTTTGAAACTAGCAGAAGTGTATCTTTCACCGAAGATTGTCCTTGCACATTACGAAAACTAATCGGTACCATAAGTTAAGCAGGTGGGTGCACATGAGCGCAAGGACGTAATATGACGAGAAGCCAACCGACGGTGCTCGGCAACATAAGGCCCGCAACGGGGCCGTCGATTCACTGGAAGGGGACGGGTCCGGTGCTTGTTGTGTGTAATTACAGCCGCGCGCATAATCACGCTAATTAGCCTTGGAATTGAGCGCAAGTCGAAGTCATCAAAATGCCTCCTTTATCACAGGCTAAACAACGGATCGGTTTGCGGTGTTCTGCATTTACAGAGGTGCGGATGATAGAAGAAACGAGCGCGCTTTGCGATCATCGGTAGAGACTTTTAAACATTCTATTTCTATTTTGCGCTAATAGCATGAGCGAAAATTACGAATGCAGAATTGTGTTGATTTGGGCATGCCACATCGTTGATTATGAGAAATTGATATATGCAGTATTCACAGGGATATTTCTCAATTATTGGTTCCTACGTGGATAAATGTCAGGCTACGACGGTGGTAGTAGTTGCAGTTCTGGGCTGGTTACCCTTATGTCTCGACTTCCAGTATGGCTACCGCGGTCACATTTCGATGGAGTCTAAAAGCTAGAAGCCTTTGTACTTTGTGATGCAAGGGTTAAAAACACTTGTCTCTTAATTTTCATAGCCCTCCATAGAGGTGTGTCCCATAATCACATCATGGTTTTAGAATGCCACAAGTTTTCATAAAGTCGATGTCAGTCAATAGTTGTCCACATTGATTGTATATTATAATTTCAGTACGTTTCATTTTTCACTAAGAAGTGTTGGGCTTCCACTCTCGAAAATGTCATTGGTGGTGGCGGCCTCCTAAGGAACACGCAGATAACCTCTATCATATGAAATATCCCAGCTCATCGTTACTCAAAACAACATTCGCGGTGTTGCATGATGTATGCGCTGGAACGACACATTTAAGAAAATTAAAACTTGAGTAGGCGGGAACTGCGACAGAATTCACTGATGTTTATTGCATCACGACCACATTTCACTCGGGATGAATTGTCCATTTGATTTTGTTCAGCACGATTGCGTAAAGACGTTTACTTATTATTTCTGAGTACACAAGAGAGGCTCCCACAAAAAAAAAAGACCTGTATTGAAAGTGCGCTTTTCTGGAAACGTTCTTGCGCAGTGCACTTGAGGTTTCGTGCCGTTCAGAGAACGATAATTTTCGCATTCTTTCGCGACAAGCACGCGATGAATGAACTTCCCAGTAAGCACTTCTCCACCTTCGAAGAGGCACAGTTCTTAGCTTGTTTGCGCCAAATTGTCGTCTTATTTGTTTCGTGAATTATATTTCTGAGACTTTCTTGTCGCACCTGCGCGCATACGGGGAAAAAAAAATGCCGGATCGTCACAGAGAACAAGAGAGCGCGTGAACCAACCACTCGGTTCCTCTTCTGGTGAGCACCGGGCGACGCCTCAGCGAGGCGACAGCTTCCCGATCTTGACAACCGGAGCAGCTAGCGTCGCTCAGAATGCAGGCTCTGCTGGCCTCGTGTCAAGTCGAGGGTCCTGATTCAGTTTGCCGCGGTTAGTGGCGCATTCGCGAGCGAAGTGCTTGCACAGGCAGAAAGAAGCGAGTGTCGAAATGGCCGCCGTGCGCCCGAGAAGCTTCCCTTTGAATGCGGGAATCTCCCCTTTTCTTCGGTTCTTCCTTGCTTTCTCGACGTATACACTTGGCATTCCTGTACCACCACTTAAGAGAACACGGTAGGCCCTATACCTGCCATGTATTTTAGGCGATGTGTTGGTACCTTTTTCTCTCCATAACCATAAGTGTTACAGTAATTATTTTATCATCACTGTGATCATAGTTTTGAACATATGAAAGAAAAAAAAGCATCTTGAACCATTCTTATTCTCTAGACGAAATTATACTGAAGGAAACACCACTGGCTGTTAAATATATCTGTGTTACCATCACTGAAGATTTGAACTGGAATCTTCACATCAATAAAGGGTGCACCGAAGCTTTTAAATTACTCTCTCTCGTTTGTTGGGCGTAAGCTTGCAAAAGCACCATCAACCGTTAAACTACAAGCGTATAACGTAGTCCTCCAGTCATGCCTGGAGTATACCTCATTCCTATGGGACCCATCAAGGCAAAAAAAAAAACATTGTTAAACTTGAGAAAACTTAAAGATACGCGGTCTGATTTGTTTGTAACAAGTACAAATGCACCAGTAGTGAGTCTGATAAGATCAATATCATTTTTCTAGACACACTTAAAGCAAGACATGCCGAAAGCACATAAAAGACTTGTACTTGACATAGAAAAATTTATTACAAATTAACAATCATCATTGCACTACGCACGAGAGACTGCGCACAAGTGCTCGTTTTTATAACAGGAAAATGATACAGGAGTATATACAACTCTTCAAACGATACAATTAGGTATATTTTTTTCCGAAAACAATAAGTTCCCGGAACAAACTACCAAAGGAAGTTGTCAATAGTCTTAGAGTGGACGTGTTTATTACGAAATTGAGGAAATTATTGGGTAATAAAGGTGCCCTTACGTCATTGCATTTGAATTGCACTGTTTTATGAGTTTATTTATTCTTTACGGGTGTATAAGTTTTGTTGACGTCTTCTTTTGATGTAATTTTATTTCTGGTTTTTAATCGCCCTGCCGCGGTGTTCTAGTGGCTAACGTACTCGGCTGCTGACCCGCAGATTGCAGGATCGTATCCCAGGTGCGGTGGCTGCATTTCCGATGGAGGCGGAAATGTTGTTGGCCCGTGTGCTCAGATTTGGGTGCACGTTAAAGAACCCCAGGTGGTCCAAATTTTGGAGCCCTCCACTAAGACGTCTCTCATAATCATATGGTGGTTTTGGGACGTTGAACCTCACATGTCAATCAAATCTTGTTTTCACTCTTGCTTGGAGTCAAGTGACTCTGCAGTATTCATAATAAATAAATAAATAAATAAATAAATAAATAAATAAATAAATAAATAAACAAACAAACAAACAAACAAACAAATAAACAAACAAACAAACAAACAAATAAGTAAATAAATAAATAAATAAATAAATAAATAAATAAATAAATAAAGCTATTGTAATCAGAAGCATTCAGACTGAAGCAGATTAAGCACAATGAAAATTGTGGCGCTCATTTTTTGTATTTTCTTTCACTTCAGGTACCTAACGTTCACTCGGTGATGGACACTACATGTCGTGATAAAGAGGAGCACTTCATCACACATCAATAATTCTGCTTCAGCGTATTGACTACAACATTATCTTAACACTGGCTGAAATCTATGTTTCTGGACGCTGTGGTTGCTGAGATAAGAGAATAAACGTACAGAAAGAGCATGTTTTGAAATTATCACACCTAAATTTGAAAATGTGCATTTTTTCTAAAGTACAACGAGGTAACAACTAATGAACCTATCTGTTCAATAAGCACCAGCGAGATACTCATCACCAATATCATTTTTTTTTTCTTTTTCTGTTGAAACGTCTTGCGCCTCTTTTGTCGCTTGCTGTGCATCTGTGTCAGCAAAGTACTGCCGAAGCAGGTCAAGGGTGTGGAGGCTTTGCACTGTGCAGTGCTCAGGTGGAATTACAGAGTAGTTCAGCACATTCACATGGGCTACACTGCCATCATTAAAAGCGAATACAGCATCGAGAGTGCATATCTTCAGCGTTTGGTGTCCAAAGAAAACGTTTTTTGGAGCGTGAGTTCTCAAATCACAATTCAGCGACTCGTGAGAGTTTTGAGTTTTCCCATGGAGGCATTTGGCAAGCGATTCTGGATGAGCTAGTTCCAGATGATCTTTCTACACAGCCTCAATAAAAGACGCTGGAAGGTGTTCTTTGTGAACGAATGGTTGACCATTCAACTGGGCTTTGTGGAATATACACCAAGTTCTGGCGTCGTTGGGCAAAGGCCGCGAGATGGATTGGTATCCTCTAATGGCATGTGTAGGTACATAGCCTGGAATGCTTTTTTATATCCTCCCAGCTGGTTCTATTTACTTTATTGGCTGAAATTTAATAGTTTTGGTGCTTGCCGACGACGACACCACTAAGACGTCCCCAGCAGCCAGATATAGAGTTTTTATTTGTGCTTTCTTTCGTTCTTGCAATTCTGGTGCCATTTCTTTCAGAATAAGCCAAATGAACTACAGCTGTAACCACAACGAATCTCTTCTAAGGATGGGGGCGTTACTGGCCGCCCTACAAGTTTGGAAATATGATAGTTTTAGGAAGCAAATCGCACTCAGACAGACAAATGACTGATTTTGATTCAGAAAAGGCTGCAGATTACGAATAATGCAAAAAGAAAAAAAATATTTGTAAATGTATCTTGCTTGTACTCTGCATTTTTATTTAGTTGAAGTTAGTAGAGTATGTATGTATGCATTCTGAAAACTAAGAAAAACGCCAATGTTCGGGCGCACGGGCAGCTAGAGCGACTTTGAAGAGAAGGAAGTGAAACAGCCGGCTCAGCTAACGAGTGGTGCGTCTGAGTCTCCTGCTTTACTGTATGTACTTTGTATGTATGTATGTATGTATGTATGTATGTATGTATGTATGTATGTATGTATGTATGTATGTATGTATGTATGTATGTATGTATGTATGTATGTATGTATGTATGTATGTATGTATGTATGTATGTATGTATGTATGTATGTATGTATGTATGTATGTATGTATGTATGTATGTATGTATGTATGTATGTATGTATGTATGTATGTATGTATGTATGTATGTATGTATGTATGTATGTACGTACGTATGTATGTATGTATGTATGTATGTATGTATGTATGTATGTATGTATGTATGTATGTATGTATGTATGTATGTATGTATGCATGTATGTATGTATGTATGTATGTATCGCGTGCGCGTGTGTGTGCACTCGTGCAGCTTCCGCAGCCAGTCAACAAACTTTAAATGGTTCCTAAGGCGCATTCACAGCGAGCGCGGAGCAATCAAGCGGATTTTCGAAGCAGTGAGGCAGCGAGCGCGTGCGGCTGTTCAGACCGATCGCGTTGCCTCCTGCCCGCTCTACAGGAGGAAAGAGCACCGCCACCTAGTTGGTGGCACGAGGCAATCCACCAATTCACAGTGGGCGGACGCCATCTTGCGGCAATACGCGATACTGCGCGCACGCGCCTTGGGCGCTGATTGGCTGCGGCAAATGCGGGCAACTTTTCGGTGGGGAGAAAATTGGTCCTGGCACGATCCCGAGAAGCAGTCGCAGATTTTACGCTTTTGCGGATAATCTGCATCCGCTTTCCGGTTCCGCTTCTCCGCTTTCTCGGCCCGCGTTCGGTGTGAACGTGTCTTTAAGGAACTACGTATTTGTGGGCCATGCCCATGCTGGGCCCTCTGAACAGCCTTTATCTATTCACGGTGATCAGCCGCTTTTGAGAGCTTCGTCCCTGCCCGATCGTTTACTAAAAGGCATTTCGTAACGCTGAACATTGCCAGAGCATGCACGCTAACTAGCAGTACTCTTATTAGCACTCAGGGCCGTGTGAATCGATGTCTGGAGAGAGAGAGAGAATAAACTTTATTGGGTTCCAGCATGCGGGATTCCCTCCGGCCGCGCAGGGCGTGGGGTTCACCCTATCTCACGTTACACTAGAAGTCCTAATGTCACGCGGGCCTAGACCTCAAGGCCTTCGTGCCCCGGCGCCGCTCGGGTTACTGAGGGTGTCCCCCTTTCGCCTTTGCAGCGCCAGTGCGTCCTCGAGCTGCCGGACGGCCCTTCGCTGGTCTTCTGGGTCCGTAGACCCCACACGCTGTTCTACTTGCGGCGGTAACACCGGACCGTCCGCGCTGTCTGCGTCACATCCCCAGAGTATGTGAGCCAGGGTGGCTCTCGCGCTCGCGCACACACTGCACATTTCACTCACGTAGAGTTCGGGGCACACGTGTCGCGCTAGCGATGGGGTCAGCACAGTCTCGGTTTGGAGCTGGCGCAACCTCACCGCCTCCCACCGGGTAAGATCCTTGTGCGGAGGCGGGAAGCCACGCCGTTGCTCCCTGTACCACGCGAGGATGTCGCCGTAATCGAGCAGCTGCTCCTCGCCTTCTTCTTCGGTCGCCGTCGCGTCTTCGGAGGCGGGCGCGGCCGCGGTCCGGCACGTGGCGAGACCACGGGCCGCGGCATCCGCCTCCTCGTTGCGGTTCGGAGATCCTGGTATCAGGTCCCTACCCATGTGAGCCGGGAACCATTTTAGCGTCAGCCTCGACTTGGACTCGTCGCTTGCCAACGCCCTAGCAGCCGCCCCGCACACGGCTCCGCGCGAGAAGCTACGGATGGCCGTCTTGCTGTCACTGAGTATTGTCCGCACGCCCGGGGAGCGCGGCTGGAGCCCGCCTTTGCAATGAGAGACCCTTGGAAGAAGCGGAGTGCACATAAACTGCACGTTTATACACGGCTCTATTCATTATGGAAAGTGACGCACATATATAATTCTTTAGCGCGAAGAACTTAATTACACAGAAATCCAGTTGAAAAGTCAGTAGGTCCCACGTGCTGTAGAATTTAATCGGATTTTTGTGAAGCAGTCGGCGAGTATAATTGTCTATGCTGCAGCTTTTGGCTTTCAACTAAACGTCACAAGTTTGCCTCTGGTTTACTTCAACCGAGTGAAGTTAATGTGTGATCACAATAACATCACGATTAAGCAATAACGCCAAGCGTTTGTACAGCAGAGCAGTTTAAATTTTAGAATGTAAGAAGTTCAAATTCAACAGCAACAAAAATTTTCTCTAACCTACAAATATCAAAATTTCATATATGAAATTGCGAGAAGAACGCGAATCTGAAATTTTTATTTTTTTCCACTTGCCTTATAAGATGAGCTATAGCGTTTCACGATTTTAGTGTAATCGGCTCATAGGTACATAAACAAATCTTCCCTAATCAAAAAAGTATGAGTGACAACCACTTAACCTAATACTGTGATTCAATTTTTAATCCTAATTTAATAAGATATTGTATTTAGCAGAAGAATTTCTTCGAAATAACAATGTAGCAAGTGACTGAAAAATAATCTGCAAGCCCGTTTACAATGGAAGCCATTTTGAACCGCTTCAATACCATATCTGAATCTAGAAACATCACACGTAAAACTCCTTTGAGAACAATGTTTTTACAATAGATAGAAGATATAGGGGGGGCGTTAATCCTTGGCAAACAATATTTCTGTGTTGTAATACGAATTTGTCAAAAATTAAGAACAATTGTTGCCATAGCGATACGTAATGCACCCAACCAAGATGGACTACTTCTTTACTGCACGACACTATATTGTGCATTCGGTGCGCAAAGCACCATGAATTCTGATCTAAGAAAAATAATCTTCGTATCAGTATAATAAAACGACAAACACGACAAACTCACTGGCTACCGCAGCCGGTAATGCAATCCCTCACAAGAGCAGGATTGGCCACCATGTGGCCTCACTCCCAACATGAATACTACAATTAAATCTTGGCCCTCAGTTTCCAGCGGCTGCGAAGCAACTGTCTCAGGTGGTGGTCAGACCTGCGACGTAGCGGATGATGCTAAGAATATCTGGGTCCGGACAAGTCACCATCGGAATCTGAACTTGGCTGCGTTCGACGTTTGAACGTTATCCAATGGGAACTATTCATTCAGCGAACTGGCAGCGCGGCAACACACGGCATAGAAAGAACCACACCGCATAAACGCTCACTAATAACTAGTTTATTTTCACGTTAAAAAAAGACATTTATACAGAAAAATGCCCATGTGAAAAAGAATATGAAGACAGTACGAGCAGCATGCGAAGCGTTTAATCGGGGTACTTGTCTATAGATTATCTATGCAGTTCATTTCATTCATGTAGTGATAAAGGATAATGATAGATTACTTATACATTGATATGCGTTCCAGGAAATATGATGCGCTTAAGAAATTTCACGCGTACAGATTGAAGAGGATGCCAAAAAAAAAAACACGTGTTTTTTTTTTTTCAAACAGCGATTGGCATTCGCACGAATCGCAATGCGAGAGGAGTGTTGTATAACATGTCCCTGCCTTGTGGTCGCATGTAGTACTTTTTGATAGAAATGTACTTTCTGAGTGCGCAGAGAACGTTTCAGAAAGAAGTCAGATAGGACAGAGCGCACACTTACAACCGTTTTATTGCTCAGTTGGCGGGAATATATATAGACAGTCAATAGGGCGAGGACTTGACACACAAAAAAATGGAACAAATGAGGGCGCAGGTACCAGATCATCTTATTTCAATCTTGAAATGAAAATTTAACTGAAAACATACTTGTATTCATTGTTCAGCAAATTGACTGATGGGGCACTTACACACTCAGTTCCTGCTTTGCGAAGCAAAAAAGCTTCATATATTTCACGTGCCCTCTTGTCCTTATATTTTGCCATTACTTGGCATTCATCAAACTTCAGGGTGCACTCACAATTCGCACACTGACTTGCCAAATGGCTGCCCACTGATCCGCGCATGAGATTTGCGTGCTTTCAAGGTGGTCGATCAGACAGCGCCCCATCTGAGCTATGCAGTGCCGACCACATTCGTGCAAATGCCAACCATGGTTTGAAAAGTGTTCTTTTCCAGCATCCTCTTCAAAGTGTGCGCGAAATTTCTGAAGCGTATCCCATTTCCAGGAATGCAGTTCAGCGTACCAGCTATCCATCATTATCACTACAGGTCTGTCAGTGCCTACTTAAATATTTGACAGAGAAGTGCCTCGGGGAAATGCTTCGCATGCTGCTCGTACTACCGTCATAAAAAATTTAAATATGCCCTTTTATGCACGCGTATAGATATCTTTCGAACCTGGAAGTAAACTGATTCTTAGTGAGTGCTCGTGCTGTGTGGTTATTCCTCTGCATGTTGTGTGTTGCCGCGCGCACAGTTCTCTATCAAATTTAGTTCAAACTGGCCCACCTTTCTATCCTATATAGGAAGGCGAGCCAACTTTTCTTGGCAATGCAAGGAAAGCTACAGGGGCGGATCTTCAGTACATGTAGCACTACGCGAAGTTGACTGGCATGTGATGAGATCCGTTCTGCTGCGGGAACTGATGGCTGCGCGCGAAGAGCGTTCCATATCGACGCAAACATTTCTTAGCGTTAGAGGTACACGCAAAATGCACAGCCTTTTCACGCGTTTGAAAACACGAAGTCAATAAGAAAAATAAAACAAATACAAATGCTTTACTGGTGTGAGCTGTGTCCTGTTTCAAAGAGTGACATTCAAAAAAGGAAAGCAGTATTCTTCACATCACACGTTGAAAATAAAGACACAATATTATGGCTACAATCATTAGCAGTATACGCGTGATTCAGCCTTTGCTCCATTGCCCTGAAAAGTTGTCTGGGAGTATATCTGTGCTATTCGAGGAAATAGAGGGCTTGAAATGAAATGTAATAGGGTTCACCGAAGTTAGGAGGACACATGAGACGTCTTGATCAGAACCTTCTCTGTATACAGGAGATTCATATGGTAGAGTTCAATTCAATTCAATTTTATTTACCAGAAAACAATATGGAGGGACACCTGGCCAAAAAGCTGTCAAAGGAGCTTGACGAAGGCCCAGGTTCCCTAACATGGCAATATCACATATATGCCACATGTCAACAAGTGTTCTTACATGGCATTCACATCGAAAGCATACAGATCAGCATAAAATGTAGTAATGACACTTCGTACAAGAATGAAGGTAATGCAATCTTTCTGAAAGTGAGTAAAC
This sequence comes from Rhipicephalus annulatus, assembly GCA_013436015.1. Classification (NCBI taxonomy): domain Eukaryota; kingdom Metazoa; phylum Arthropoda; class Arachnida; order Ixodida; family Ixodidae; genus Rhipicephalus; species Rhipicephalus annulatus. Next base: position 8,315 of record WOVY01002971.1, on the reverse strand, counting down.
TCACTTTCAAAAAAAAGTGTTGGTACCCCTTTAAACACTGCAAATTGAGAAATGCCCCATTCAGCATGAATGATTGATTTTACCGATAAGTGACGAAATTATCTGCACTGTTGCCAAAGAACTCTCTTCCTACACTTTGCACGACTTCTCTTTATGTTGAGAACCATGTACTTCATTTGGGCGCACCTTAAAAACACTAGGCGGCCGAAATTTCAGCTCTGCTCTGCAGCTTCCCTCGCAACTATACCATGGTTTTGGGACGTGAAACACTAACGATTATTATATCTTTGGTAAAGGTGCCAGAAACAGCTGCCTTCTGGCAAAGAGGGAAATGTATACGGCTTAGAACATGCGAAAATCACGATTACCGCTATACGAAGACAAGTTGTAATCATCACAAACTACTGTGTGATGACCAAGTGTGCGCAGATGATGTTCAATCGTCGACGTCCCAAATTTATACTAAGAATGGATGGAATAAGTTTGCAGGGCATCTGATTTCTGTTGTTCCGCACAGGGCACCAGCCGTGCTGAGTGCGTGGTATCTTGAATTGCATTTTTTGTTCCAAGTTCCCGTTCAATGTTGCCTTTACCAACAGGTGGTGAGCATGCCCAGGGTCACACGTGACAGTGTTTTCTTAGCGTAAGATACGAGCTCGAAGCCTATGCTAGTATTGGCAAACTTCGAATTTGATCTTGGAAGTAAGTACACGCGATGACCGCCATGTTTTGACACCATATTTGAACGCCAGTCAGTGCGACGTTACGATATATAATCGCGAGAACGCAAGGTTCCAAGTAACCAAGTAGCCAAGACGTATTTTCTCCCGCTAGTGACCTTAAGAAACAGGCAAATCGGCGTGAAGTTGCCCAACCTGATGTCGAATCATTTTACAGTGATGTTAATTACAGCTTCTATACATAAACAGCAAGTTGCGAGAATGAGGAGAGAATGTTGGCTAAGGCGAGAAACACGTGCGTACCCGCGTTTCACGCCGTACCCCGAGTGACGCTTTCGGATTCTTTTCATCGGACGCTTCAGAGACGGCTCACTCTATCTGCCCACCCTGCCTTTTCTAGCTCACTAGGGGGCATGCTGCTGCGCCAACAGAATGTGGTAGTCACTAGAGCTCGCGAATGGCCAGTCGGCGACCGCCATACTCCCCCGGAGAGCCTAATGGACCCCGTCCAAACCTCTCTGCCAACCGCTGAGGACGAGGAGGCCAGGCGCCAGTTGTTCGCGAAAAGGGACGCGAAGGGAACAAAAAGGACGAGGGCAAAACGCACGAGCGGAGAGAAGCTAAGGAAGCTGTGCCTTTCTCCCTCGGCGCTTCGCACTGCGCAGGCAGCCAGCCGGCGGCGGCGAATGGAGGTTGGGAAAGGAGGAATCGAGGGATGCTGAGAGGCAAGCGAGCCGGCAGCGGCGCAGCGCGCGACACCCCGCGATCGCGATCCAGTCGATGATTTCTGCCGAGCTGTACCGACTCGCCGCGACCCATTCTTCTTCTTTTCCCCTCCCTCCCACGTAGGGTTGGAAACATAGTAAGAAAGGGTGCAAGGGTTAGTGGTGCGTCAGGATCCGTGAAATAAAAAAAAAGTGTTCGCCTCCTGGAGACTGCACCGACCATCGGCGTCGCTCCTCCGTCGCCCGAGACTTTGGCGGGGATGTTCCGTGAGTGAGAATCTTCTCGATCGTGGAGGTGGTGGCGACGAACGATGTGAAAGAGGGGAGCTGACCAAAGGGAAGCGTTTGCGGCGGCGGGTGGGCCAGCGCCGAACACCTGTTGGTTTGAACACCGGCGCCGCGGACGTAGTTGATCGCGTGCGAAGTCTTCTGCGCACGCCGACGACGACCGCAGTCGGATTGTCCCCATCGCGGAGAGTGACTCGAGCGTCAGTGGACGTCGCGGCGCCGGCCATGAGGAAGTACGCTACGGGACCTTAGCGCGGGCGCGTGGGCGCGCCGTGACCGCGACCTGGAGGGTCCTCCGCTCGTTGTCTCCCGCAGCGGCGGCGATGACTGGGCTGCGTGCCACCGGCTGCTCGAGGTGAATGCGGCCCGGCGGCCCGGTGGTCGTCGCCCGCCGGCATGAGTCGACGCCGTTGTCCGTGTTCGGTGGCGAGGAAGAAGCGCAGGCGCGTCCGTGACGGCTGCGGGCCCCCGCCAGAGCATCGCCGCGCGGGCGGGCCCTGAGGCGAGCATGGGCCGCTCGCTGCTCTACCCGACCTAGAGGAGCAGCGGCGCGAGCAAGCTCGCCGCGGTGGCCGCAAGCATGAAGAAGATGGGGCTCCGCTCCGGCGGCGCGCGCTGCGTGGAGCCCGGAGGCCGGATCGTCAAGTACACGCCTTGCACACGGCGGGACATGCGCGTCGACGACGACCTGGACGAGATTGCGGTCGTCAGCAACGCTGCGCCTGAGAACGTAAAGTACGGCGCCAGCGGCGGCGGTTCGCTCACGACCAACGGACCCAGGGTGGTGCCGGGAATCATCACCTCCGCTGGCGGTGAGCGCCTCGATCGCCGCTCGTCGCCCCTGTACACGGGTCGTTCCTCGGAGAACATCAAATCGGCCTCGTCGCGACAGTCGCTGCTGGAGACAGTTGCGGGTAAGCTGCAGCACCGCGGATCAGTGTCAGCCGCCGCCGCCGACGGCGTTCGGTCCCGCCCGAGCCTGGCCTTCATCAACCGCGCGCATGTCAGCTCCGACCTGGAGATACCGCGCAAGACGCGCGAATTGCGCCGCCGGGAGATCAAGCGCGAGTTCGAGAAGTGGGACGCGACGGGAGGAGGCGCCGGGGGTGGCGGAGACCGGTCACGCTGCAAGTGGACCTTCGTGTTCGATCCGTCGGGACGTCTCTGCTACTACTGGTCCATGGTGGTGAGCGTTGCGTTCCTATACAACTTTTGGGTAATCATCTACCGCTTCTCCTTCTGCGAGATCAGCGCGTCCAGCATATTCGTCTGGTTCGCGCTCGACTACCTCGCCGACTTCCTTTACGTGCTGGACATACTATTTCATTTCCGTACGGGCTTCCTCGAAGAAGGGGTCTTGCAGACCGACTCAGAGAAGCTTCGCGCACACTACATGAACTCGACCATGTTTTACATCGACGCGCTCTGCCTACTGCCGCTCGACTTCTTGTATCTCTCCATCGGCTTCAACTCGATCCTGCGCTGCTTCCGCCTCGTGAAGATCTACCGGTTCTGGGCCTTCCTGGACCGCACCGAGCGGCACACCAACTATCCGAATGTGTTCCGCGCCGTGAACCTGACGCACTACGTGCTGGTGATTTTCCACTGGAACGCCTGCCTGTCACACATCATCTCGACGACAGATGGTTTCGGCTCTGCCGGCTGGTTCCGCAGCAGCTCGTGCGAAGCGAGCGACGTGCTGTGCGAGTACCTGCACGCCTTCTACTGGAGTACGCTGGCGCTGACCACCATCGGCGACCTGCCGCGGCCGCGCACCAAGGGAGAGTACCTGTTCCTCGTCGTGCAGATTGTGCTCGGTTTGTTTCTCTTCGCGGCCGTCTTGGGCCACGTGGCCAATATTGTGACCAACGTCAGTGCGGCCCGGAAAGAGTTCCAAGGTGAGTGCGCTCGTTGCTTCCCAGTCATCGCGTGCTCTATCACATGCGAATGCCGATTAATCATGGCGTTACACCAATACTTTAGAGTCTCCCTGGCGTACGTTGCAAAAGTTTCCGCACGAAACATGCAGGATGGCAAGTTATTCTAGGAGTATCGTTAAGGAACGTGTGAAACCCAGCTGAGCAACAGTGGCTGTACGACGACAGCGCCATTCACTGGGAACCAGGCTTCGCGCTCTGTAAAGTACTCGCACCGGTCAGTCACGAAGATGAGCATGTCACTGGTGAACACTGACTTTTCAGTAACAAAAACGCATCCAGAACTGAGGATGTTTGTTGACTCAGTGTTCACAAGTATAAAGTAACGATACGGTGATTCAATTGTTCGCCACAGGAAATTTCAGTTATTTCTCATTGTTAGGGTACTCATGAACGCGGACAGTCTATGCTAAGCAGTTTTTAAGAGCGCGTAGGTTTGTTGAACAAGTAAGGTAAAACGTAACATAGGTCAAACATGCTTCATGTATTCAAAATAGTAACTATGCCCTATACCTTAGTCTGTGAATAGATAATGCTTCTATGTAGTAGTTGACGTTGGCGTGGTTGATTTTATTTTCCGTGGAAGTAAGTGGACTGCATTGTACAAAGTGGTAAGTACAGGAACCTCATTCGTGACATTTAGTTGAAGCTGTTACACACATAATTAAGTTTCAATGTGCCATTGCATCAATTGAACTGGCAGTATCTCGCAAAGCAAAAAGCTAGTATCTGAGTCGGTGTCCATGAAGGGCACTTGCACTACAATTATTTGTTAGAGAAAATGTGTGATCAACCCAGCTCAACGCATTATTAGCCAAAGCGATTATTTAAAGGTATGTAACCCTCTCAATTGGCGAACATTGTTCATTTGAATGATGTCCTCTTAATTTTGCCGACAGTCCTAGCTCTGAACTCTTTCTGTACAATGATCAATAGTCACAAAAACGAAATCTTAGACACAATTGCGCTTGTAGCAGGAAAAGAATATGGGATTGCATTGAAAAAAGATCCATACATCAATGAACCCACTGAAATTACTCAAGTAAGCGCTTTATTTTTTTACTCAGGGAAATTTATTTGATGTGCATACGTGAGTAGGAAAGTGTATGCATTACAGGGGTGTAAAGCTTCGTCGTCGAGACGCGAAGTACAACGAACACGCGCTGCATATTATATCATGTCGTTTACGCGTATTGTGCCAAAAATATGTGTGCTGCCTTTCACAGATGAAGTTCGTTTTATTTTAGGAATTTGCGGGGGTGACATAAGTCGCATATTTTATCCATTTACGATTGTATGCAGCTCCTGGAAAAAACACCGTCTCGGTTGGTTCTATATTTCAGGTTTCATTACGTGCTCGGAAGCGTCGTATTACTTGGTGAAATACAATAGCCCGCTTTCCGCCTTCGTATTAACTGACGGACGTCGTACTCTGGCGCACAGTTTACCTTAGCAGTCTTAAGTTTATTTAGTTGAGTAATAATGTGAAGAATTTGGGAGTGCTCCACATTTGTTAAATTTCACTTATTCAGATGTGAAAACGAGCGAAGCTGCCTTGCAACACAGCGGCACAGTAGACGATAGCGGGTAGGTTCTAAAGTATACGAAGGAAAGAAAGCACTTAACAGCGCTACTCCTACGAATGAAGACTGTCGATGCGGACCCGAAAGCGCAGTCCAGAATGTTGTAAGATGATCACCGATCATGCTCAACTACGAGAGTGGTTTTTTAAAGCGAGGTATTCGGAGGTATCTGGGTATGAATGACGTCAGTAAAGTAGGGTGGGATTATGAGCGTGAACAACTGTAGAACAACTGGTAAAAAAAAATATCGACTACAGTTACTTCATCTTTCTTGCAAATAACAACTACCAGAAAAACAGTACTAAGTTGGGGAGATGAAAAACTAGCAGTTAGGCAGATTTAAGCTTTTTCACCTGAAGCTTTAAAAAAATGGCAGGTTCCACGTACTTTGCGAATCAAAGTTACGCGAAGCATGCAGATGGAAGGTGACGGTGTTGTAATTTTTTAATGAGAGAGATGTTACAAATTAGCGCTAAAGAAAAGTACAAGTGCACCCACATACATCCAGCCGCACATGTTTTATCACCAGTTGTTGACAGTTACCGAACGATGCCAACAGCAACACGAATATTGGTAACACCAGCAGTGGTAAGCTGATACAAAGTGCTGGTGTTTGCGAGGATGTTGCCCTGAAAAGCGCGACATAAATCGATTTCAGCGGATGACGTCTATCCACAATGAACGTTAACCCGACGTGATGGCTGTATCGTGTAGTACATAAGTAATGTTTATAAAATCGGATGGCCAGCACTGCAACCACATTTGTCGTTTCACGAACATAAGGGTCCATTTGAAAATCAGTTCCGTGACCTTGAGTGGCTCTATGGTAGAATACTTGATTGCCACGCAGAATGAAGGGGATTGATTCCTGTGGAGACCCTGGCAATTATTTTTTGTATTTGTCGGGTCAACGCTGCCGATATCAGTATTTTATTGCGATAGCATTTATACGGACACTCTTGACTGGATTTTGCCGCTGACATCAACGTGGGCGTCGCCCGTCACTCACCGTGTATGTATACGTATCTATACATAAGAAAATGCAAAAAAAAAAGATCCAGAAAAAGACTCCGGTGCGCGGAATAGCGCAATGAGAGCGCGTAGCAAACATCGTCAAGACGTGGCGGCCGCGCCTCTCATCTCCCTCGCGCACTTTGATCCGCAAAAATCAGGAGGTCGACGCTCACTCGCGCGCCCTTGTCTCGCGGTAAAGATGATCGTACGTCTTGGCTAACGTTCCGCTTTTACCGGGCGCACAAAGGTCACTGCAAACCGTTGCACAGTCTACGTTTGCGAAAAGAGCGTGGCTTTTCAAACACAGCGAAGTAACAACTGAGACCCTTATTCGCGTTCAGCTGTACCTGAGAGTACGTTTTGTGCGTCATTTGTGCGTGAGAAACGTGGGGCACGTTTTCATCTGCTGGAAATTCTGTTCGTGACCTTCCAATTTGTTGCTTTCGCGTTCATTGCTTCGTCTTCGCGGCAAAGCAGTGTACTTTTATTTTAAAGGACCCGTGAACCACCCAGAGGTCGAAAGTCAGTTGTGGTGGGAAAATTTGTGCCGAGTGTACGACGAACACGGAGCCACGAGAATTTAGTGAAACGGCGCAGTGATAGCGGAGTTAGATGCGTTTGATTATCAAAACCGTGACGACCACATCTCTCGCTCTCTCCTGCGCTTCCCTCCGCTGGTTTCCTCTCCCGCGCCGCTTTGCTATCTCGCCGAGCGCCCCTTCCATGCCCATTGTATTATCGAGTGGCATACGTCATCGCTGACGCACTACTTGAAACAACCGTTTTACTTCTGGTTGTCGCGCCTCCGGCCGTCGACTCCGCCAGTTTGCGTGCTTGTTGGCAAACCGTGGCTGCCGTAATCTTGCCGGTATGAAACCGGCGTTTCGCACACGCCTTCGTAAGGTTGCCAACGCGATGGGCCCGTTCGGGGACACGCCGTGCCCCGCACGTGTCACAAGCACGCGGGCAACACGACGGACAACAACTAGCAGCGCGGGCAGCTGCTCGCAGATTGACCAGGAGTCGTAGGCTCGACCAGTCACAGCCTATTCGGCATATTTGGCTCGGCGCGTCCGAAATGTGGCACGGCGCGTGACGCGGAAGCCCGATATGCCCGGAAAGGAGGAGGAATCGTTTCATGAAATTCGTGGCGCGCCGGCGGCCCATAGCGCTGTTATGTGCAGAATCGTTTATCGCGACGGCATTCTGCACACGCTGCGCGCGTTTACTAGAAATGCTTGAAAAAGTATCTGAGGTGGTTTACGGGCCCTCTAACGCTGAACTGTTAAATTACCCATGGTCTGTATTCAGCGTTTCTGTGTAACTGCAAATCACCTCATACCCTCCCATACTAATGTTGGTTTAGCCCGAGTTAAGGGGGTTCTCACGAGAGCATAGATGGACAGATGGATGGATGGATGGATGGATGGATGGATGGATGGATGGATGGATGGATGGATGGATGGACGCATAGATTGATGCTCAAAATGCTTGCGGTACGCAAGAAAATGCTTCGCATTTTATAATAGATAGTTATAGAATAGTGCACCGCGAGCCCTTGAGGTGCGGTCGCTTCCACCGCGCAAGCATCGTAACGCGAGCCGCCGTTCACGTTCGCGGCCCGTCCGCAGAAAATTCGAAATAGCGTGCTTCGATCGCAACCCGCGAAGTGCGGTGTGTAGCTTCCGTGCATTTGGCTTTGCGGTCAAGATGAAAGTCCTTAGACTTTTCTCTAGAGGGAGCAAACGCTATTTTGAAACTCTTATGGCGTCTACTATGCCCACAACGCCCGCAGCGCCTGCAAATGTTATTCTAAAACCTCCTAGTGTTTATCCTATGCGGGCACCAATCTCGCTCGTTGCTACGCATACACATCAAAGATACAAACATATTCGTGGTGAACGGCAGCATGCTCAAACAGGGTACACCTGCAATGAGAGACGCAGAGGCAGAGTGCGGAGCGCGTATGGAATTTCGAGTTACTATGCGCACATTCGAAATTGATGGTGATGACCATTGTGCTTAATTATGTTGTCTTCCTGTAGTCTGTTTCGAGTAACACACGTTTACTTGTCAGAAAGAACGACA
>WOVY01002970.1:582500-663085 GCA_013436015.1 Rhipicephalus annulatus | reverse complement strand
TACGTATACGCTTAACTTTGTAAATACAGACTGCATTTACGTTTAGATGCGAAGCTGCTCTTCGGCTAGCCTGTGTAACGCTGTCCTTCCGTACAACCACGACTGCGCATGCTCGCGTCTCGTAACAGTCTAATGTGTTGCTCGTGCCGGCCCAGGACAACACCCGCAACAGCAGTCGCTCCCCTCCCTCGCCTCACAATCTGACGCAGGCAGCGTCTGCTAGTAAAAGACGACTGCCCGCGCTGCACAACCCGCTCACTGGCCACCCCTTACATATAAGCACTGGATCGTGCGGGCAGAATTCACTCAAGCGTGTCTTGGCGTTCCTTCATGAGCGCCAGCATCAACGCCGCCGCCACTGAAGTAAGCGTTAGCGCCCGCTACTTCGCATCTACACGTGGTCCCTTTAACGGGAGATGATCCAAGCTTTCTTTTTTAATGTTTACTCTCAGGCATTGCAACTGAAAGTAGTATAATTGAAGTGGTGCCCTTTTGTTTCATATAAGAGAATATACAGCGCGATATACGGTGACGCATGTAGTATATGCGAACGATCATTACGGTCTCTGCACTGCAGCCTCTCAGGACAGTTCATATCGGGCTGTAAGTGCTCGAAGATAGGCTGCCTGGTATGGATATATATCTGGTGACTCACCCCGTCCCCCGTTCCTTCCGCCCTTTTTCTCCCCTTATCTTCGCCAACATCTCTCGAGTGGGCGGGCTTTCTTTCCGATAAGGGGCTCGTCCATTTTGGTTTTGTTCATGTATACGTTCAAGGGATTTGCCCCGCCGCGGTGGTCTAGTGGCTGTATAAGGTACTCGGCTGCTGACCCGCAGGTCGCGGGTTCAAATCCGGCTGCGGCGGCTGCATTTCCGATGGAGGCGGAAATGTGAGGCCCGTGTGCTCAGATTTGGGTGCACGTTAAAGAACCCCAGGTGGTCAAAATTTCCGGAGCCCTCCACTACGGCGTCTCTCATAATCATATGGTGGTTTTGGGACGTTAAACCCCACAAATCAATCAACGTTCAAGGGAATTCCGTCCTCCGGCACTATCTTGTTATCGCTCGCGTGTGCCCTCATTGTGAGCGGCAGGTAGATAGCGTACTTCCTCACACGTGACGCGTTCTTGCTACTTCTGCCTCACTTGTGGCTGATAATCTGAACGCGATGACTTATCTGCTGCCTCCTTCTCCAGTTCAAATACAGGGTTGCGTGCGCCTAAACTCTGTGGTGTGTGACGAGAGTGTGTTGGGCCCTTGTCTGACACCAACAGTGCAAATGTTGTCATAAGAGTGGTTGTAGACTTCTTGAAAGCAACTGGACTATATGCATGGATATAACATTTTCTCTCTCATTTGAAATGGCCGTGTATATACTCGCCTCTCTACCTCACCATCGTCATCTGTTACTCTTTTCCTCCCCCTCCCCCAGTGTATAGAGCATGCTACCGCTCATGCCGACCTCACTGCATGAATTTCTGTAAATAAACCTGTCCCTCGCTCTCGCTTAGGTGTGACGGTGAAACATCCAGCCATTTTATTTATTTATTATTTATTCATTCATTTATTTATTTATTTATTTATTTATTTATTAAGGTGTGTATACATATATGGCTATACAAAACCGAAATTCACTGTTCCATGTGCGCAAAATCATGTGCATGACACAAAATTGGGAAAGCGAAGCCACACTACATATTCACAACCCTCATTCACTAAAAGAAGAAAAAAAGCGAACACACTGGCGGCGAACACCAATTAAGATTTCTTGACAAATTAAATGCGAAGCATTTCTTTGCGTACCGCAAGCGCTTTTGGCGTCTATCTACGTATCTATCTGTTCATTATCCATCTAGCCACCTACGTCTGGATGCTCTCATGATCACCCCCCCTAACTTCGAGCACACCGAAATTAGTGCGAAAGGGTCAAATGGTTTGACGAACACGACGCCTTGGTCATGCATGACATGAATAGTGTCACAATCTTGTCGCGTACTTTGTCAACCACTCTCCAAATAACAGTGGCATATACTGGGGTGGGTATCTGCCACTAGTATGCGTTCATGTTCCACAGGTGATAGACATACTACGTATACCTAGGAACGACGAGAACAAACATGAGTAATCTTAACGCTTGAGCGTTAAGAAAAAGTTGACATAGGTAGCATTGACCAGACGAATGCAAAGAATAAATGACGGTGTCCCAGCAGGAAACGAACCATAGCATTCCGCGTTGCAATTGAGCATTCTACCGTAGAGCCACACACCAGGTCTCGGAAATACTTTGCGAATATACCCTAATGTTCGTGAAACGTCAATTCTGGTTACAGCACTAGCTATCCAATTTTATAAACATCCTATATGTACTCCTATACCATACAGCCGTCATGTCGTGTTGACGTCAATTGCAGTGACGTGCCATACGCTGAGGTTGATTTGTGTAGCATTGTTGATGGCTACCATCCTCGTGAGCCCCAGCGCAAACATCAGCGCTTCATATCCGCTTACCACTTCTGATGGTTCTAATATAAAACATATGCGGCGGTTTGACGTATGTGTGTTCGTGGATTTGAACATATGCTGAGCGCCACTTCATAGCGCCTCGCTCAATAAAAAAAAAAAAGTCGAAACACATTCACCTTGCATCCGCATTCTTCGCATAACATCGATTCCCAAGGTATACGTTGGATCTGCCGAGGTATTCATCCAATATTTGCGAAAGGCTTTAATGAACTATCGAGATTAATCTAGTGGCAAACACCAAGACTGCACCTTCATGCATATGGTTAAGGACCTCTATAGAGTGCCTGGTGCTCGGGCGATAATTTGTTGTTGCTGTTATTTTTCGACCGAGTAATTTTGCAAGAATCGGATTATACGAGAGTAAGAAATTCCACAATTCCCACCAACCTTACCTAAAGTTTGCTTTTAAGTGCTTTTGTAAAAATTATCGTGTGCTTCCGAACATCGTGGTTTCAATACGCAAAACTGCGGAATTCAAGTTGTAATGCTTTCCGACACCTTCCAAGTGTGCCTCGATGCGCGCAGAGTACGAATTCTCTGAAAAATTTATGTTGCCACCCAAACGGGTCTAATATCATCTTCAAATTATGCTTGCATGTCGTTGATCGCGTACGTTATTAACAATGCTAATCGCACCACGCACATATACGGCTCAGCGCTACTAAGCAACTCGAAGCAGGTTACTCGGCTCTCTACACACAACAGTGTATGCATGCGTGCCTTCATCCGCGCGAAGACTCGCACGAAACGTCGCCGAGCGATATTTAATAGTGGGTGCATGTACAGGTAGATTGCCATTATCCCTTAAGAAGAAGGTATATAACAGCTGTATCTTGCCGGTACTTAGCTACGGAGCAGAAACCTGGAGACTCACAAAGAAGGTTAAGCTTAAATTGAGGACGACGCAGCGAGCAATAGAAAGAAAAATGGTAGGTGTAACTTTAAGAGACAGAAGAGAGCAGAGTGGATTAGGGAACAAACGGGGGTTAAGGATATCATAGCTGAAATCAAGAAGAAGAAATGGACATGGGTAGGGCATGTAGCGCGTAGACAGGATAACCGCTGGTCATTAAGGGTAACTGACTGGATTCCCAGAGAAGGGAAGCGGGTTAGGAGGAGACAGAAGGTTAGGTGGGCAGATGAGATTAAGAAGTTTGCGGGTATAAATTGGCAGCAGCAAGCACAGAACCGGGTTAAGTGGCAGAACATGGGAGAGGCCTTTGTCCTGCAGTGAACGTAGTCAGGCTGATGATGATGATGATGTCCCTTCCCACTCCTGTGACACGGCATGCGTACGTTTTAGCAGCAGCGATGTTATTGGAACTTCATTCTCGTCCATATATACATACGACGTTCCCCGCCCAGAGCGTCATCACGGAGAGAGACCTCCGCGTAGCGGAACGCAAGCTATCCAGGGCCAGGCACAAGTCGCGGAGAGTCTTATCGGATGAAGCAGCCACGGCGTTCGCCCTGCATCTGGAACCTCTCCTCCAAACTTCATTGCGACCGCTTCTCTGTCAAATGCCCCTTTCGTTATTTTATTTCTTTCTGGTCTCGAACCCATTGTTTAGCGAAGCACGGTCGGCGCGGAAGTAGCCGCCCGCGCGTAGAAGATAGGCTTAGCGGAGTGAATGGCGTGCATGCATGCATGCCGAGAGAGGAGCGTTTCGGGTCGTTTTCTCGGCGCGAGGGGAACTCTTTGAGACGCCTTCAAAAGACACGCGCTCTCACTTGGCGCCGCGTTGCGAAATCTAAACGGTGTTCTGCTGTTGCGTTGTGCCGCGGGCCCGGACAAGAGGATCGCCGTCGACTGGAACTAAGGTGGTCTCGATTGCTCTTTCTTCCGTGCCAAGACACGGCGCGTGCTCGTTGTTGTCGTTCCTCTCTAGTACACACTCTTTCTCTCGTCCTGTTTTGCGGACCGCTCGGCTTCTCAGTCGTTGTCCTCCGGTTGGAGACAAGCATGTTCCTCCTGCTCCTGCTGGCGGCCATCTCGCTGTTATTTGCGACACATTTTGCGTCACGCATTCTTATGCACTCGTTCTCTTTTCTTCGTCCAGGTTGAGTCCTGGTGTGAAGAAGATGCGCCGTTCGGGTCAACGGGGCTATCTACAAAACAGTCATCTCCACAAAAATTGCTCTCTTTTCTTCGTCCAGGTTGAGTCCTGGTATGAAGATGATGCGCCGTTTGGTCAACGGGGCTATCTACAAAACGGTCATCTCCACAAAAATTGCGGCACAGCTAGGGCCGCTGTGGCATGCTTGGCGCACGTCCAGCTTTATTAACCACACGCGCTAGGAAGTGGTGTTCACTCTTCCTTCTCTCTGCCTTCGCGAGCTTCGCCAGTACGCCTGCAGACACTGGCTGAATCTGCGGCTTCTGCAGCTTCTGCAGCTATTTTCTCGGTGTCAGTGTGGTGCTTCCTCTCACGGCCTCGCCTGCTGTGTACACACAGGTGTGGGACCATCGCGGCGGATAATGAGACAGGGTGGGGGGGGGGATCTTTTTCCCGCGTGAAGTCCACGCTCCCGTGACGTTCTAAAAATTGTCCTCACCTCGTCCTGTCTGCCGTGCAGGTGAGAAGCGTGGCAGACGAGGAAAATAATAGTCGAGGAGCCAAGACAGTGTGTCGCATTATCGCCCAGCGTGTTCGCCACCGCCGTGGAGCGGGCACCTTTGTGACATTAAAGACGTCTCCTACTGCGCTGCATTTTTTTTATTTCATTGGTGAGGCAGGTCACGGCATCATTGGGTAGAATAGCAGCGTGGCCGTCTCAGTTTTGCATACCATACGGTAGGCACTGGAATATAAAGCGCGGAATGTTATATATATATATATATATATATATATATATATATATATATATATATATATATATATATATATATATATATATATATATCTATATATATATATATATATATATATATATATATATATATATAACACGTTGAATTGTTTTTACAGAAGTAACACGGAGGAATTAAATGCAGATTACCACGTAGGTACCGCATGGTGGCCCACGCCTATCGCACTTGCAGACTGAAGGAGATATGCACTATTGTAGCGCTTCGCATAAAAAGAGTTTTGCACTTACGCTGTGACTGCGTTCAGTATATACGTGAAGCCAATGCTACTAAAAAAAAAAACTAGTTTTGAAGACGTCGCGCAGAGCGTTGTAAGACGTCGTTGTAATACGTCGAGGGTGGGGGGGGGGGCAACTTTTTGATTTAGGGAGGGGCAACCTCTTGAAATGATCATTTTTGCTCCGAAAAATTTACTAGCGGCGCAGTGGGATTGTCGTGTAATTTAGATTCATTCATGTCAAACGCATGTATACACGTCTAACTCTACTCGCATTTCAACACTGGTAGATAATTTTTGCTGCAGTTATTTTTATCGCCTTTCCATTTAAATTTCATTTTTCATATATACGGTTACAAAGCTATTCAACTTTGTGGAGGTCAGCGACTGAAAAATGAAAATAAAACGAAAGCAACAAATTTAGCCCTTCAAACATAATGAAAGTATTAATTTTCAGCGCTTCCCGAATCCCTGATAATAGAAGTCGGGCCCAATGTTCAGAGGCGCCGCGCTTCACTCTGAACCCATATGTGTACACGCGTGGTCACATCAAACGAGCCTCGCTGAACCGGCCGTATTCGGTTATCGATGTCGAGTGTGCTTTGCAGACAGTTGCACATCCACGTGTGCTCAACAACCAACTTCGTTCACACACTCCGAGCGTGTTGGTGCACACACGGGCCACATACACCGCTTGTTTATACTGAACACACCGCGGAGAAGCAGCGTCGTCGTCGAAGCGGATCATCGCTATTTATACGCTGTGCTTCCTTCCTTGTTGATCGTAGCGCAAGGCCTGCCGCCTGCGTGTGCGGTATACAGAAGGAGCAGGGCAGGGGGAGGGGTGGGACGGGATTTTAAATGAAAAGAAAAGTGAGCCCCGTAATTGTCTCTCAGGGGGAGGATGCCTCAACAGTAGCTCACGAGGGGTGGGGGTAAAGGAGGGATTAAAAGGTAAAGAGATGGAGAGAGAGAGAGAAAGGAGAGAGCGATGCGCAGGGACAGCGAACGACGGAAGTTAGGAGAAGATAGGAAAGATGGACACGGTCGCAGGAGTCCGAGGATGGGGCACCACAGGCGAGAGCTCTTGTCGGCGTCAGGAGATGGCGTAAAGCAAGCCCAGTCGGCCAGAGCTGCGCTGTCATCGGGGATCGGCGTCAGGAGATGGCGTAGGGCGAGCCCAGTCGGCCAGAGCTACGCTGTCCTCGGAGATCGCAGGGGCACAACCGGCCTTCACGAAATCCAGTGAGCGAGTCCCCAAGAAACAGTGCAGTGTCTGCGTGGCTACAGGTTCTTCGTGTATCGAGACGATTCGAAAGACATTTTGTTCTGTTTAAACAGCGAGGACGCACCATAGTGAAATACTTAATCACGGAACCAGGGCAAAAGACCTGACTCGGAATTGAGATTTCCTTTTTTTTTCTTGACACACGCGCGCATGCGCGCTGCGTGCTTGTTGAGAAAAATTTCACACGCACATATGTGCGTGTGTGTATTTTCAGTGTTGTGCCGGAAGTCCGCTCGTCGACCAATCTGAAGAAAAAGAGAAACAGAAAGAAGGGTAAATATGAGGCATTCAGTATAACCACTTCGCCGGGCAGCTTTTTTTTCCTTTTTTTCTGTAGTCGCCTTCCACAGGACCAAAATAAAGTTATTTTCCTTCCTTCCTTCCTTCTTCTCTATTTCTTCTCCGCGACCTTTATTGCGAGACTTTCAATGCGCCTGAGCACTTTCCAGTGGGGCTTTGCTTTAGACACACAACAAAGCGTTTGATGGGTATGGACTTTCGCGTCTGCAGCCACATGCTGCAGCGAAACAAGCGTCGTGACGGGACCATTTACCCCGCCTGCTTCCCCGTCATCGTGCGCGTGCCTTGGTATACGACCTCACTAACTTTTCTTTCTGCGTGGGCAAGCGTTGCGCGTGGCGCGAACAGGTAAAGCGCACACAATAACCATTAGCGCGCTCGTTAAAAACACAGGCACGAGTTTTACGAGCTGATAACTTAGCTAAAGTTTACTCTGAAATTTCCACAGTGCATGCTGAAAATCCCGGCGATGTTACCGTTGGCGAGCGCTCGCTTTCACGCCTAATCGATTTCACGCCAAATTCGATTTCACGCCAAATTCGATTTCACGCCAAATCGCCTGTCCGTATCCGTAGATTAAGCTCGCCAACAGCCCTATACTACGGTGTCACATAAATATTGAAAAAAAAAATGTTGTGCCTGTCAGGATGTTTCAGTTCCTCTTCTTCTCGTATAAATGCGGCCGGTTTATCAAATTGCGTTCGCCATGAGTCTGTAAACCAGAACCGGTCTCGTTCGCGACGTAAAAGAGAAAGTCGAGTAGTGTGAGTGATTGAACGAACTATAGTGATTGCGTGAGTGCGAACCTAATAATCGAAACTGCCAATCTGATAGTCATGCTTCGTTTTAACCATAATCCCCGATTGAATATCCTAGCGATATGTTTGACTGGTTCTATGGTTGAGATGACAATAGGTTTACCAATTCCACGATATTCGCGACGCCGTCTGCTGAAGAGAAGAACCATTTATTGTTTTATTACTTTAATTGTTAATAAAGTACTTTTGCGAAACAGGAAGTACAATAAGTATAAGTATTAGTATTCTGAAGTAGCTTCGATATCTGACGTGTCCGCATGAGGGAGTGAGGTGAGTGAACTATCGGGTGAACGATTAACTGACGGTGAATTCATAAACATGAGAGAGTCATTATGCAGAGGTGATGATCGTGAATGCAAGCGAATGTTTATTTTGGTGTGGACATTTAGGTTACTTTTCATTTGTTTTTTTTTTTTAATGCTAGATTTTGCAGAGGCATTACCCTACGTCCCCCTATTGCCGACTGACATGAAAACAGATGTAACAGCGAAAGCACGTAATCCGTTCCAAAACACGTGTGTTTTCTTTCAAAACAGTGCAAAAGCGAGTCTCTTTTGACATCCCCGATCGTACACGTAACATGCGCACGCATCTGCCGCTAGGTGTTCGTAATCAAGACGTCCATATTGTATAAAATACACAGACTTTGAAATGAGCAAGTGCTTGGTGTCAGTAAACGCATGAGACTTCACACCTGCGACATTCCTCGCTCGACTACTACTGAGAACATCCGAGAGGGCTTATTAAGACGCTATCGCTATGTTCCCATGCACCACTTCGCTGCATCTCAAAAATGCGCTTCTCAGGACGTATCGACCGCCGGGGAAGTACACGGAACGATGATCTCATATTCGTGTAGGCCAATCGATTGACCTGCTTCCACTGATTCCTTCTGTCTACTTCGAACCATTGCCGCCGACGACAGTGCTCACGTATATATCTACCGTACAAAGCGGGAACGATTCTCCGAGGCTGACCCGATTCGTTCACACGTCATACAACGATCCGGGGCCTATATGATCGCGTGCCCACACGCCGAGGCTGCACCTGTGTGGCACCTGTGAAGCTACGGAGTTGCACTATCGACACAATACTAAGAGCACAGGACCTCTTGACACCGAGTTCGTGCACGAAACTTCGCTGGCGTTCGCGCCTCTTGTCCCATCCGTTGGCGGTGCGCGCTGCTCCCACTCGGTGCTTAGGACAGCAAGAAAGCGCTATTCCACGAAGACGATTTTGTGCAGCGTCGAAGACAGAGCAGAAGCAGCCCTACTCCGCTGTATGTGCCGCCTCCGCGTGTCGCCGATAACAGCGGAATCCCGCCCGCGCGCCCATTCCTGTCTCCGCGAAGGCGGTGGAAAGCCGCGCAGCTAGCCCCCTTCGTCTACCCTCCCGTCCAACGTGCTCGAGAGAAATGCGCATTCGTTTACGGGACGGCCCCGAAAAGTGGGCGCATTGCCGCATGACTATAGGGGAAAAAAATATTCTATACACGGAGAACACAACGCGTATTCAAAACCTTGTGTCTGTTCTATTGTATAGACGCATTGAGCGGGTGGGAATCTTTGACTACGAAGCCCAATGACGCGTGGTCTGCGTGAGAATGCAAGCGGTCGGATCCCCCGTGTGTGAGACATGGCATCAGGCCAGAACCTGTAATTTGTATGCGTTGCTGAAGACATGTCCCCGTTATTGTCCTTATAAAAGTAGCA
Organism: Rhipicephalus annulatus; assembly: GCA_013436015.1. NCBI lineage: Eukaryota > Metazoa > Arthropoda > Arachnida > Ixodida > Ixodidae > Rhipicephalus > Rhipicephalus annulatus. The sequence goes on along the minus strand of WOVY01002970.1, from coordinate 653,358 downwards.
CACGAGCAAACCTTGCTGGACGCTATCATGCGTATGTACTCAGCAATTGACCGCGCACGTATAAATTAGACCCCTCCGAGCTTCTGTTCATGCACAGGCCTTCGACGGAGAGGTCTTTAGACGGCGTGAGCGTAAACAAAGCTGTGCGTTCAACGTATGGCGAACGGTGCAAACAAAAGGAAAAGAGATACGATCGAATTACACATTTGTCTAGTTCATAGAGCAGCTGACAACATCGCTCATTTCCTGTTCCTATCATTTCTTTATTGGTGCTAATATTCGGGGTGGTCGGTATGTCATCGAGAAGCCTCTTCGGCGTAGCAGTAGTTGGAAGTCAAGTTCGTTTATGGGAGTTACATTTCGCTGTGCGTGTCTTGTTTTCCTGTACGCACTCGTTGTAGTAGGCTTCCTCCGAAAAGTAATCGCCGTGACTTGTCTTGTACCGTTTGCACTGTTCGCCATACTGCTGGCGGTCAATATTTTTCGGTCGCAGCAGAATGGAGACAACTTGAATGACTATACATGTTGAAGTAAAGCAGCACCAGCTGAAGTAGCTGAGCGAACTCATATTGAAACTATATTATCGAAGGTGGTACCAGTGCCGATTTCGAGACGAGTGTATCGCGCAAGTCTCGAAGACTGGTACTACGGTGTGTGTGTGTGTGTGTGTGTGTGTGTGTGTGTGTGTGTGTGTGTGTGTGTGTGTGTGTGTGTGTGTGTGTGTGTGTGTGTGTGTGTGTGTGTGTGTGTGTGTGTGTGTGTGTGTGTGTGTGTGGTCTTCACAGAGGCAGAATCACACGCAGTTGCAAAATGAGTGCACACAGCTGGTTTCATTTCCATTTTTTTGTGTATTATCGTTAGATAAATGTCATGTTTACGTCTATCTTATTAGAGAAAAGGAAAACGCGAACATACAGCGAAACGTGGTGTCCTTGTGGATAAATCTATGCTATAGTATCTATACAGACCGATCAATAATCTACCCACAGTTTCAAGCGTAGAATTTCTACATGCCCCTCCACTATAGTTCAGCGCTTCACTTTACGTTGCCGAGGTAGCTGAAGCGGTATATATTTCTGCCTGAATGAAAATCGATATATCTTTCGGGTCAGGCGTACGTGCACCTCCCATTATAGGCTCATTTACATTCGGCGGAACTGCTTTTGTGTCCTTCCTGACATTCGTTCCACCCACATGTCCACCTTGAACGCCTAATATTCAATGTAATGTATACGCTTCCACACGCTTGAAAACAAGGCTGTTTTGAGAACGCTCGTGCTTATAAGTCAAGTGCGATGCACGCGCGCAGGTAGCGAGGACGAAATCATGGAGCACGCACCGCGGTGACAGTTTTTCGCCGAAAACAGTGATCATGTATGCGAATACCCTGCCAAACTTTTTCGGCGCCAACTGGTTCGACTGGAGCTATAGGCGACAGGTTACAGCCTCTTCACTACAAAACAAAGATGTAAGCAAGGAAAATAGAGGCGGTTTAGAAAACCTTATTTCAAGTCAGTTATATTCTCCCCGCCACCGTTTTGTCCACACACCAGCCGCTAATGCTGACTTCTGGTGCTCACCCTTGGAAGTGTGGCAGCTTGGGCTAGTTGGTATGGCATGACGATAGTTATTGCGCGAGAACAAAACGACGACACAGAGACAAGAAGGACACGAAAGACACGAGCGCTCGTGTCTTTCGTGTCCTTCTTGTCTCTGTGTCGTCGTTTTGTTCTCGCGCAATAACTATCGTCACCCTTGGAGTCAAAGGCGCAGGCAGATTTTTTTTTTTGGGGGGGAGGGGGAGGGGTAGGAAGGGTGGCGCCTTCTTAATTAGAAGGACAGGGGAGGCGGGCAATTAAATGGTCATTTTGTGCTATGTATGTACTGTCACACTCCTTTGTCAAGTGTTGTTTTCGCCCCATTTCACGCGCGAGGACTGCCTCGCGTAAACAGCCTCGACAGACTAAGAGCCACCGAGATAAATTTAGAACCTTTCGATGCGATTACGCGCGCAACGTGAACATTACAAGTTCTTCTATTTAACTTACGCGGCTGTTTGTGATAACGCTGGAATGTATAAATGCCGACGTGCATGCTGACATTATACGGACATGTATAAATGCCGACGTGCATCCCCGCTTGTCAGTTGATCGACAAAGTCCGTTCGGGAGTTGATCGACACCACCGCTTGTCAATTGACCGACTCTCCGTTCGCCGCCATCAGTGCCTGTGTGGATTGCTGTAATCTGACTTTCCGTTTGGCGGCCACAAGTTTGGCCGAATAAACAGTTTCCATACAGTTGGACATGCTGCCTTCGCCAACGACGCGACCTCGTGACAAAAATATGGAGAAAAAAAAAACCGGGGATGGGGGGATGCACGGGCCCAGTGTGCTAACCCTGGCTACGCTACTGCTTTGAAGGGGGTGTACACCTTGGGCGACAAAGGTGCCAGTTTTCAATAACACTTGTAGTATAAAAGAAGGAAAATTTCGAGGACTCGTTTTCTGCGTTTGTATCAATTGTGATACAGATGAGAAAAAAGTAAAGTGGGCGAAAAGATAACTTATACCGCCAACAGAATCCGAACCTGCAACCTTCGGATAACGCGCCCAGTGCTGCACTAATTTGTATACGGTCACCTCGTCCAATTTATCAGATATTCATGTGCATGCCAACAGGAGTGTTATTTAGCGCTGCTATAACTGTGACGGTGTGGAACTCTTTCTCTGCCAGCTGGAATAACGAAGCACGTGATCATTTAACTATAGCGGACAACTGACCAATGGTTGTGTCCCTGTCGGCGGAAAGTTGTCTTTTCATCCACTTCTCTAAGTGCACTTAGTATAGTACGATAGATTTATTTTGGCTAAATTATACGCTTTTTTTTTTCAAAGAGCTGGTGTGTATATAGTTAGCTTAAGAAATGATGTACACGAACGCAGACTCGAATGACAAAGAGGGTACATAAATGTTGCTCAAGTGGCACTTGGTCTTTTTGTTTCATATAGCTAGTTCGCGGCGTAGCCGATTCCTTCCCGGCAGAGGATGCGCACACATACAGCTCATATGTGTGACCCTGGAACACGCGCAGATCGTGAGGCCTTCCCATCGACTGTCCATCCGCTTCCTCTCATGCAGGCGCACAATATCGCCGCGTGACAGAGATCACATACCTGCGTTTTAGGAAAGATTCCTTCGTATATACGTGCAAATCATAGAGAATAAAAAAGAGCGTTTCCGGATGGCTGGCGTTTCACAACGAACACCAAGGACACGAAGCAACGTGACACCGTGCACTGATAGTCGAGCGTGAACGTATACGTCATTGTAACACGAAACTCGTTTAGAAGAGTTGACATTCTGAAGGGCACGTGTGTACACGCGAAAACATAGCTACACATTCCCAAGGAAAACCAGCGCGAAACCGACGGAGACGCAAAGGAAAAGAAGGAAACAGGACAAGTGCTCTCTAACTAGTAAAAAGCTTATATATATATATATATATATATATATATATATATATATATATATATATATATATATATATATATATATATATATATATATATATATATATATATATATATATATATATATATATATATATATAAGGGAAAGAAGTAGATACTTAAATGCCCCCCTGGCATTTTTTTTTTCGCGCTACCGAAATGAATACCAGTGAGGGTTCTTGTACACGAGACACTGGTTTCACTTTAATTCACTTCAATAGTTCAGTCACTGGGATTCGATTAGCGTTGGTTCACTTGCAGATTTTACAGCTTCAGTTTTATTTCATTCAGATTTGATTCATAGTTAAGCAACATTAATTCACACTAATTCACCTTTCGTTCTCTTCAAATCAACACTCTGCACACCCCTTCTACATCGCCCACCTTTCCCTCTATGCATTTTCGTGGACTTCTTTGCACTGCGCCTCGGCCTGACATGGGCTTTTATACGTACTTCGATTTCAGAACGGGTCCACCTCTTGGTGTGATTTGTATTCGCTCCGCCGGACGCAGGTTCTTTGTGGCACGAGCAACGAACGGCAGTATTGTTTCTCTTTCAAGTACTTCAGGGGTTCCTAATGTTCAGAAGTAGTTCTCTAAAAAATAGAACTGGCATGAAATCGATATGTTTCTGGTTCGAATTGATAATAATATTACCTGGGGTTTAGCGTCCCAAAACCACGATATGATTATGAGGAACGCCGTAGTGGAGGGCTCCGCAAATTTTTGACTATCTGGAGTAACTTCAACTGACATCGCACAATATACACGGGAGTCTAGCATTTCGCATCTACGGAAATACGACCGCCACGGCTGGGTTCGAACCCATGACCTCCAGGTCAGCAGTCAAGCAGCGTAACCACGGATCCACACTAGTGGACCTAATTCAAGTCGACAGTTATATTGAATGCATATGACACTGAAGCATTATTCATGGCAAGACTCTTAGCGCATCGAAGACGGGACACATAGAAGAACAGGCGCCGTCTCATACGAGTCTTCTCTGTGTCCAGTTTTCGCGCTAATTCTAACCATGAATTCATACCAGCTCGCCCAGTATACCACTTTACTTCGATTGGGGCATTAGTTTACTTACGATAAGAACCAATCAAATGACACAATAATTAATGAAAATAACTCAACGCGTTAAATGAAAAAGAAGACGGTTTTCTTGTTGGCCGCTTGAATTGTTGCGGCACCTGGCGGAACTGATATCAACCACGCGCTTCCTTCTATGTGGCCTCCGGGATTCACCTCTATCCGAACCTTCCCCGTTCGCTGTAGCTGTGCAGTTGCCGGACCAGCTATTGATATGTTAAGCTGCAATTAAAGCTTGTCTATGAATGGTAATTTGACAATTTGGATTTAGCTATACGCAAGCAAAGCACGTCACTATCTATTTCAACAAAAGATATACGGATCTCCAGTTCTAGTTTTCAAGCTGCTCGGGCTACTTTTAAAGCTTCGTTTCTACTATCTGAACCTCCGAGATGTCCCTTAGCATGATTTAGAAAACGAGAAATTCGGATATGCAATACCCGAGGCAATATTAAAGCCCCCTTGATGCTCAAATATTTAAATATTTTGTATTTTACTTTGGAACGTGAGACTTTAGGAGTTTATATGGGCTTATATAGTAGAATTCTCACCACAACTTCCGACAGGCAGCCACTGGTTCACACAGATGAGGAGTCTGCTACAGAAACCACTCAAATGGACGTTCAGACCTGGTCACTGCAGGGTTCGTCCGAAGAAGTCGACAATGTGTCTGCAGGGGAACGCCAGGATGGTGCCGCATGGACGGAGGATGGCTGGCACACGGTTTTGACACGCCGGCAAAAGAAGAACCAGAAGAAAAACCAGAAAAACGCGTCAGAAGCTGTGGAGTGCAACGCCTCGTCAAGCAGCCCACCGAAGCAGGGAAATCAGGTGAAGCGCCGACGTCGTACGAGAAGTCGCCGTCCGCTCCCGCCCCTGCCAAAGGACGACATAAAGATCATCCTTAGGCCTCACAAAGGCCTCGCCGTAAAAGACGTACTCGGCTATGAACTTTCCACCGCTGTAATAGACGCTTGCCACCGACACTTCGACGGTGGTTGCTTCATGCTGCGCGTCCACCCGGGCTCGAATATTATCATCGTATCGACGCCCCACGAGCATGTAGCCAAAGAGCTGCGAGAGATCACGCATCTGAATATCAGGGGACGAGTGCACTCATTCAACTCGTATGTGGCGGATCCTGAGGACGTCCTACGAGGCATAGTCCATGGTATTCCGTCGGGGACTTCTCAAGCAGAACTCATGGCGAATCTCCGTGTGAGAACACAGGGGGTCAAGATTGAGCGGGCACGCATGCTCGGATCTACGAAGACCGCCATCATTACCTTCACGGGCAGCACACTGCCTAGGTGCGTCTATTTCATGGGAGCGGAAGCCATCTGTTATCCCCACAAGCCTACGAGGCAGGCTTGCAAGGTATGCCACTCCACAGGGCATCGAACTGACGTGTGCCCAACGCCCGACGCCAATGTATGCTCCACGTGTGGAACAAGTGAACCCGCACAAGGACACGAGTGTACCCCTAAGTGCGTGATATGTGGTGAGGACCATATGACAGGTGACAAAATGTGCAAGAAGAAGCTTAAACACGTTCCGCCTAGGAGGTCCCGAGTGGATCAGCCAAAACGGAGGCACCATCCACGCTGGTTCAGCTCCGAGCGGGACTCGTCAGTGGAATCACGCTCACGTTCAAGATCCAAGTCACGGGCTTCCTCAAAGGGTCGAGCCCAGTCTGCGTCCAGAAAACAACTCAACAAACAGCCGCATCAGCAGCAGCACCAACAGCAGCAACAGCAGCAGCAACAACAACAGCAGCAGCAGCAGCAACAGCAGCAACAGCAACAGCAACAGCAGCAGCAGCAACAGCAGCAGCATCAGCAGCAGAAGAAGAAAGCGCTGGTACAAATCTTGACGCCGCCCAAAGAGGGGACGGAGGCAGCCGCCTGCCAGCCAGCAAACACGGTGAGCTGGGCGAGGATTGTGTCTCCATCTGCTCCCTTAATTGAGAATCCCGAATATCAGAAAATGGTTGCCGAGAATAAGCAGCTTGCTTTAGAAAACGAGAAACTTCGATGCCAGATTAAGGAGGAACGCCGGGAGTTCCACAAAATCATATCATCTTTAGAAACCAAACTTGAAGCCAGGCTTAACGCCTTAGAGGCGAACAACAACGCCACTCATGCTATCTCCAGGGCAACCGTAGCCCACTCTTTGGAGGGAGGAACGGCGAAAGTAGACATACCTCAGAGGTTTAGCGAGGAGGCCCACGTTAGCCAGTTACAGATGGGGGAACAGTTGCAGAGCTTGCGAAACTTAATGCGAGAACTCCAATCACAACAGCAACGAGCAGCGTCTGAACTCCGAGAGCAGATGATGCAGCAAATGCATCAAATGTTTTCGGAGTACAGGAAAGAGTTTGCAGCAGAAACGGAACAACAAAGACGATACGTTAATGACTCAGTTGTAGGCATTCAGCGTGCCATCAACAAGCGGGTCAGTGTTACCTCCGCGAGCAGTCCACTACCGAAGGACCGTCGAATCACGGAGAAAGCAGACACCCCCCAATAAAGGCAGTAGTCACCATGGCGCGAACTAATTCCACGCAAAACTCCGACCACCTAGAAATCTGGCAGTGGAATTGTCGCACGTTCCACAAACGAGCGGCGGCATTGCAGAATTACATCCATTCGGCACTAATCCCACCTGATGTAATATGCCTGCAAGAAGTTGGGAACCGTCCCGTCAAATTGCAGGGATATTACACATTATACGATCCAAAATACCCCCGCGTTGCAGCGCTGGTGAGTAACTTCATGACAGTCGCGCTAGATCATTACGATCAGACTGACATTAATCACCAAATTATCGATGTCTTCCCACAAAAACGAGGAAAAGTACGAACGAAAATTTTAAACATATACAGTCCTCCCAAAAACCGGAATGACGACTTCGGCCCACTCCTAAACGAGGCAGTTCGAGCCGTTGGCACCAGAGATCAATTAGTGGTGGTGGGCGACTTTAATGCTCCGAGCACCGCTTGGGGCTACGTCCGGGATTCACCCAAGGGAGTGTTATTAGAGAACACCACGTCTAAATTAGGTTTTACCCTTATCACTCTGCCAACAGCACCCACCAGGCTTGGTAATAGCATTAGCAGGGACACGTACCCTGATTTGACCTTCACCTTCAACATTAAAAATGCCACGTGGTCAAACCTCGATGAAAATCTTGGTAGTGACCATTATATTCTTAGCACCTCTATAGCATCACCAAAAGTTCGTCGTGTCGCTGGTGACGTTGTGATGACAGACTGGGTGACCTTTCGAAAGCGCCCTCTGCCGGAGCAAACGCCCTGTGATGTCAGTGGGTGGGTTGCTTTCATTCGAGAAACGCATGATGCCACCTCTAAGAAAATAGCGCGCACAGTTGAGGCGCCTGCGATAGACCGGCACCTATTGCACATGTGGGATAGTAGGCGACGCCTGATCAAGAGGTGGAAAAAACAACGCCTCAACCGCTGCCTCTACAGGCGAATCGCTGCTCTGTCGGAGGAAGCGAATGAATACGCCACGAAACTTGCCACCGATGGTTGGGTGCAGTTTTGCGGTTCTCTCCGCGGTACACTAGGGACTAGCCAGACGTGGGCGATACTGAGGTCCATGCTGGAGCCGGACAAATCTAAATCCTCCATGAACCGCATTCTTCAAAGAATAGTACACAGCTACCCCGGCACCGACGGAGAGTTGATCCAGGCGCTTAAAGACCGTTATATCGGTACTGATGTGGTTCCGCCAAGTACATTAGAGTACATCGGTAGCGAGAATGCCACATTAGACGCCGCAATCACGAAAGAAGAGGTTTTCGCGGCAGCCCAGGCAGCCAATCGGAACTCTGCGCCGGGATCGGATGGTATAACAAACGCTATGATAAGAAACCTCAGCACTGAGGTTCTTGAGCAGATAACGCAATTTCTCAACGACCACTGCTGGTCCCAAGGTCACGTTCCTCCGGAGTGGAAGGAAGCCAAAATAATAACTATACCAAAGCCCGGTAAAGCACCATCGCTCGGAGCCCTGCGGCCCATTTCGCTTACTTCGTGCATGGGCAAGCTCTACGAGCGAGTAGTACAGACACGGCTTCAAAATTACATTGAAAAAGAAAATCTGTTTCCCGCTACCATGATTGGTTTTCGCTCCGGACTCTCAACCCAGGATGCCTTCCTCCTTTTAAAAGAAGAGGTCATGAGTTGCGTACCCAGGGGAGGCGAACATTTGGTCTTGGCCCTCGACCTCAAAGGGGCCTTTGATAATGTTTCGCACGAGGCCATTCTCTCTGAACTCAACACAATCGGCTGCGGAAAACGTACATTTAACTACATTAAATCCTTCCTCTCTGGGCGGACGGCAACTATTGGGATAGGCGACACGAGATCGGTGCCGTTCTCGATGCCAAATAAAGGCACACCGCAAGGGGCAGTCATCTCCCCCTTGCTCTTTAACATAGCTATGCGCAGACTTGCTCACGAGCTCGAAGCAATCCCGCACCTTGGATATACATTGTATGCGGACGACATCACACTCTGGGCTACGAAGGGTTCACTGGCGCTGAAAGAGCAGACCCTCCAGGCTGCTGCGACAGCTGTGGCAGAGTTCGCAAGAAATAGTGGGCTGAGCTGTGCGCCTGAAAAATCTGAACTCATAAGAATACACAGTAAGTATTACAAAAGTAACGGTGACATAAACTTACAGGTAGACGGCCATGCCATAGCCGAGGTTACTCAGGCCCGTATACTTGGCTTCTGGGTCCAAAGCAATGGCAAAGCCAGTCACACGATAACCACCTTAAAGACTACGGTTAAACAGATAGCTAGAATGATCCGTCGCATCACTTATCATAAAAAAGGCATGAAAGAAAAGGATACTCTCCGGCTTGTCCAGGCCTTAGTTTTGAGCAGAGTGACGTATGGCCTACCGTACCACTCACTCGACAGAAGTGAGGAGAGCCAGGTGGATGTGCTCATTAGAAGCGCTTTTAAGGCAGCACTTGGTCTACCCACCAGCACACCGACCGAGCGGCTCCTAGCTCTCGGTATACATAACACTTATGCTGAGCTCAGTGCCGCAGTCCTCATGTCTCAGAGGAATCGTCTAAGTGAAACTTCAGCAGGCAGGGCGATACTCACTAGAATAGGAATTTCGCCCCACCCACAGCACATTGATGAGGAGCTGGTCGACGTAGCCCAAGAGGTCCGCAGGCGACTCTCAATCGCACCGGTGCCCAAAAATATGCATCACGACTTTCACGCTGAGCGACGTACTGCGAGGGTAAACTGGCTTCGAAAGCAATTCGGCTCAGCTTCAAATGTCGCGTACGTCGATGCGGCCAGTTTCGATTGGCAGAGACACATAATTACTGTTGTCGACAACAACATGACGCTGCTAACGAGTGCCTCCGTACGCACGACCTCGGCTACAAAGGCGGAGACGATGGCCATAGCCTTAGCCTTAAGGTTTCAGGAGCGTAGAGGGGAGCCATCAGTTATTTTATCCGACTCCCAGGAAGCCTGCCGGCTCTTTTTTAAGGGGCCGCCTTCCAGCAATGGGGCTGAGGCTGCTAGGATCCAAACTCACTCACCACCATCGCTTGATCTGGTGCCCGGGACACGCAGGTCTCGAAGGCAATGAAAGGGCGGACGCTCTAGCTCGTGCGTTTTGTAACCGAGCGGAGAATCCATCTCTTTCATTGACCATGCCAATTTTACCTAGGGAGATTCTAGCTCACCAGCGCTTCACGCGTCAAAAATGTGGAACACCTCACAGATCCCTTAATGGGGAAGAGGCCACTGACCTTAGAAAAATTCAAACGGATGTATTTCCGCACCTACTGAAGTTACACGCGATACATCCAACTCTTTACCCGGCTGTATGTCCGTGGTGCGGTGGAAGACCGACTCTCTACCACATATCGTGGGGGTGCGATCGTAAACCAAGCGACATAACCAATTTTCTCGGCGAACCTTTAACACCTAGTATGGAGCAGTGGGAGGCACACCTCGCTAGCTCGGACCCAGGGGTGCAGCTCGCACTACTGGATCAAGTCCGGCGGGCGGCTAAGGCCAGTGGAGCCCTGGACGTAGGGCCCCAACCATAAAGGCTCTAAAACGCCCCTCTCCCTTTCCCCTTCAATAAAGTTTTACTCTCTCTCTCTCTTCCGACATACCAAACGGATCACGATTGCTGCCTCTTTATTTATTTAGTTATAACAGACCTGCCCATCTCTGGTGTGGTCAGTCGTTAATTCATGAAATCTACCTCGATACCCGTGCTCACTGTTGCTCGAACAAAGCCCCCCCCCCCCCCCCCCCGGCCATGCAGAACCAAGTAACACAGCGGACTTTCGTAATGTGAACTTCCAGCACCCGTTCCGTTCGAATAGTCCGGATAACTGCATTCGTGCAGTCAGTGACGCGGAAACGGTAGCACACCGACTCGCTTACGCGCGCAGCTGCTAACTTCCGATTTCACCGTTGCCATGGCAGGTCGAGCGAGGTTGGCCGGATCAGTAACTCCAGCTAAAATATCCGCTACTCCCATTTTATTTATTTATTCAACAATTCTGTCGATCCCATTCGAGAACATTGTAAGAGGAACACGTGTAGAATTGTCACATAAAAAGTAATAAAAAAGATAACAAAACAAAAACTGAGTCGTGCACTGAAAATTCATCAGGACAACACTACCTCATGACTGCTGCAATAACTATGCAGTGACATCCGCAGAAAGTCACAATAGCTTGAACAGTAAAAGAAAAAAAAGTGCAAATATTTCGCACAATGAAGCGCATTTGCGAATACATGTACATTTAATACATGAGAGGGAGAAAAAAAAAGGAGACCCATTCAGCCACAGCCAACACATTTAAGTACACTAAGTCTAGTATTACAACATAATTTTTACCACCACATATACGTCGTGTATTAAAGCGCAACGTCAATTGAAGCCTCCTATTCGTACAGCGAGCCGCCCCGCTCGACCCAGATCCAGGGCTCGGAGCGAGCCATATGGCTCGCACCTGCCTCTTCTTCGTCATCGCAGCAGCGCCCCGCTGTCAGGACAACAATCGGGAAGCGTCGTTTCGTTGTGCGCGCAGAGCGTGTCGCCCGGCGTATATGCCAATAATGAGGGGCTGCAGGTACACGCATGAACGAAAGACAAGAGAGACAGAGAATAGAGAGGGCGAAAAAATAAAAGGAAGCAAAGGAGACGCCAGACACGTGCGCGGCCCCCTGCCACCGCTCCGCCCCACCCAAAAAACCCAGCGGGTGACTGAGTGACGTCGTAAGTGTACGGTACCCGTGCGCGAAGGCACGAACGCAAGCATGAACCCAGAGTGTGCTGTATCGTCGGCTTTCCCCTGCGTGAGCAGCCTCGCCGCTCTACATGAACAGAGAGAGGTCTGTTGCTCCCGTGCCACACACATACATGTACGCACACATTGCGAGGGGGAAGGATGTAGTGACAGCGGCGGCTTCTTCCTTCGCAGCGTGATAACGGCCTAGATTTCGCGCTGCTGCTCTGTTCGCGTAGTCGGCGTCATCCCGCGGTGCACGTGGGCGTCGGCGGTCGTCTGCCACGACCCGATAGTGTCGAAAAGCGCCGCGGGGGCAGGGCAGATTGTTACTGTTGTTTTTGTTTTCGACGCCGTATATCCTTTACTCGATCACATCCTGCCGCCACACCGTGCGCTCCTTGCTAAAAGCCTGTCCACACACAGCGTATTGTTTTTTTTTTTTGCACTGGGTGTTTTCCCACAGTTATTGGGTTAGCACCGAAACAGTTCACACGGTGAACGCCGTGTGTAGAGGGCAAAAGTGATCTAACGTTGGCTTATTTAGCGTTCACATGCACCGGAACACATGAAGCGATTGCGGCGGATCAACGAAGCGCTTCGGGTGTCTGTGCCCTTGTTATAGTTATGCGTCCTTGCCTGTTTGCGCTGAACGAAGTTTTCTATGGATAATGAGCTCGTTTAAATTTAAATTACAACAAGGTGCAGTGTAGCGTAAGTGTGCGGACAAAATTTATTTTCATTCTTTTTCCTTCGGTACTTTCTGCTTTTGTCTGGTACACTGATGCCGACGAGCCATGCGGGCTCATAGCCTAGCTAATCTCTCCGCCATTCAATTCACCTCTTCTTTTGTCACACACTCTCTCTCTCTCTCTCTCTCTCTCTCTCTATATATATATATATATATATATATATATATATATATATATATATTACGTTGGTTGAGCGACACACATGAACTACATCACCTGATTTTCAAGACACACAGAAGCAAGGCAGAGAAACAAGCCCAACGGCTCTTGATGTGATCCTATTTGAATTTGGAGAGAGAGAGAATAGACGTCTTTGCTAGATGTGAGTCTTCGAATACAGCATTTTTTCTAGGGTTTGGAGTTCGCTTACGATCAAGTACACTACTCCAGCAAAAGTATGAATCCAAGTTTTCGCCATTCTCTTTGCTTATAAACTGAACGTAACTTCGAAATTCAATACTGTATTCCATACTTGGTATCGCGAAATGCGTTATAGTTAGTTCAATCTGTGCGGCTGAATAGTGAATTCATCACACTTCCCTCCCTCCCCCACCCTCCTCTCCCGACATATATATTGTTAAACCTGTCCGTTGTATATAGTATACCATTGTATATATACGTTTCCTCTATAGATGTTCACTTTAAGTTCACGTCATTATACAGAAGCACATTTACTTTCGGACGTTCACAAGTCACCCCAGATTGCACGAAGCCGTCGCTTTGGCTCGACCTTCAAGATTTTCGCACTGCACTGATGACTAAGCCGCTCATTACACTGTTGTGTTCTCCATTTCTCACCCTCTTGCACATAGCGCAGCTATACAAATCCACGAGTGCCCCGATCGGATTACGACCATTGATCGTGCGAAACGCAAATTCTTTGTTTGTTTGTTTTTAATTTTTTGCCCACACCTCTTTTTAGAGCTGAGAATTTCGTCTTGGAACGAGTCAGCAAAGCGCCATCAAGGCGAGCGCGCTGCGAAAGGAAATCAAAGATCCGTCTGCTTACATCAACGTCAAGGAGGAGGGAGGCGAAGGAGGAAGATGACGATACGTATTGCATGACGAATTCTATCGCGCTTGGGGGAGCTGTGGCTTCGCGTGTTGTTTGTCAAAATGCCGCGAGTTATACATACACACGCGCACGCACACGAGAGAGCGCATACGGGCTCTCGGAGTTACGTGCAGTGTACGGGTATATACCACGTGGTGCGCGACATACATGGGTCTTCTCTTTCCCGTCCGCGATATGGGGCAGCCACTTGTTTCCTGCTATCTCCTTATACTCATTTTTTGTTTGTCGGTTTCTGCCCGCATAGTTTTCTACGGGCGTGTACCTGCTTTCCTAGTAGCCCATATCTCGCGCCTCGTTCGATACCGCGCGGTTCTTGCACGGAGGAAGCCGGGCCCGCTGCTTTGTCGAGCACAGCAATCTTTTCACGAGGATAGCGGCGCGGCGCGTTTATCGCGCAGCTACCGTGTTAGCCACCGTACAAGCTGCGTTAACGTTTACCTGAAGTAGTTAATGTCGGCTTGCTCTGGTTTAATGCAGGTGGTCGGGATTGCGAGATCGAAAAGGCGGGTCGGATCGTGTGGAGTGAGCGTAGAGTCGAGTTCCGTCGACACACCTGCAAGGTGTGGACTGGCTCGCGCGACGAAACCGTTTGGTGCTGTCTTAGTCAAAAGTATCTAGTAACGTTGGTCTTAGTAACCTGGATCACAATGTGTACTGTTGCTTGATCCGCTTGTGTCGAGTTACACAACAAAAGCTTGATTGATGAGCACACACTGACGTTGCCACATAAAAGTCACTAAAGAAAGAAAGAGAGCGAGAACAAAGGGAAGGACGATACGACGAAAAAAACATGTGCGACCAGAGCGTATAGGGTAAACGGGCAGGGGCTCAAGGAGGGGGGGGGGGGTGCTACCAGTGAAAGCTTCCAGAGGTTGGGGTGGAACTTGGTCTGATCGGTGATTGAACTCGAAAGCGTGCTTGATGACATTTGTGATTTGCCCTAATTTTCTATACCTTCGATTAAAGCGCGAATTCGAAATCTGATAATGACGTTTTTAACGCTGCGTCATGACGCAACAAATTTAAAAAGGACCCCCGAAAGTTGTTGCCTCAGTTGGAGAAATCTTTCCATTACGCTGTCCAATATGCGCAGGGCCGATAGTGCACGTAAAGTATGCAAATGTGAACCACAATTTCAACGGTATTTTACAAAAAATGTCTGAACTATCGCGTTTGAGCTCGAGCTGTATACGACGACGAATAAAGAACCGCGCAGCTGATAGTGATTCATACAAATTAAGAAGACGTACAAGACACCATGAAGGTGGAAGTCAGTCATGCGTTGCCTTGCGGAATGTAAACAGCACTGTTCGCGTATTCGTGCTAAAAAAACCAGAAAATACGGTACGAGCGCTAGCGTCTTTTGCTATCGCACTGGAGAAGTTACGCTGTCGGGCCCTTTCAATCTCCTGGCATTCGGCAGCGCGATTTGTGCCGCACAAGCTATAGTCGCTCCCATTCTGCCGCCGTCCTTCACGGAAGATTACTATACTCGCGTCTGTGGAGACCCCAGGAATTGCGCACAGCCAGACCAGAGCGTCTTTGTTATCGCACCCGCCACTTGACATTAATGCGTCCCGCATGAGGCGGCGACACAATGCCGCACAGAAGGTCTTTTGTCGAGCTTGGGACGGCTGTCTACAGAAGATTGCGGTAGAGAACAGAAAAAAAAGAAAATCAAATGCAAGGTGTGATCAAGAAAAGCTACGTAAGTGTCATAACAGTTTTTCCATTCGTTTAATTTGCGCCATTACGATTTGGTTGAACCAAGGACACTGGTTGAACGTACAAGAGCTGGCTGCAAAAAACGAAGTTGTCAGAGTGACGTGCGGGCTATGTCTCAATAATGGAACGTTGGTAATAAGAGTGGGTGCTACATTAAGAAATGAAAAAGAAAAAGAAACATTCACTATAAAAAACACTAAGGTGTACCTTAATAAAAACAATTACATGTAACCATAATGGTGTAATTAAAACTGACGAAGAAGTTTAAGGGCATATTCGGCAGCCCTTAATCTCAAACAACAAGCGCATCTCATGATCATATTGTGGTTTTGGGACGTTAAACTCCACATATCAATCAATCTCAAACAACACAGAAATGGCTTTTTGTCGATGTCAGATTCCCTTAAATCTGCACATAGTATAACACACAGATAACTTGCACTGCATGACGTAACTGAAGCAGCCACGTTGGAGCATCAGCAGGGTGGGACGCAACTTTGTGGTGTCACGTTAGTGCTATCAGTACATCGCGTGCTATAATTCCTTTGTTTATCACCAAGAAGATAAAATAACCTTCAAGCGTTGTCATTATCACAATGCGGTATGTTAATCACCGCTTGATTATGCTTCATTGACGTCACCTGAGTCGCCATGTTGGAGCCGTATCCTTAATTATGCCGTCGCATGCACGCTATCAATACGTGTATACTCACTTTAGCGGTGCCCTATCAACACATTACATCCCTCCACACCTGATAAGACAAAAATCATATAGATAAGAAAAAATAATACGCAATACAGCTTCGCAAAGAAGTGATCACATATTGTAGGGCTGGTGGTGTACTCACACAACCCGACGTTTGCCTCACCTGTCGCCTTCCAGCCTGCATATACATCGACTCGTTTTGAACACACTTTATTGGATTCATGTAACCTCTACGCATCTCTGTATGGTCTATCCTCGAGTCCTAATAGAGCAAACTGGAAAGGAAGCACTCCAACCCCGACAGTGGCTGCCAATGATCTGTTCATGCGAACGTGAATTGTTGCTCACGTACGTTCACTCTGTGATCGTCTATTCGTGCACTATTTGCAGTTTTCGGGAAAATATATGCATCACTCCTGGAGTGAAGCGCTTCAATTGGTACAATGACGAAGTCATGCGCAAGTTTACTTTTCCATTGTCTTCCACGTCGGCATTATACCAGCTCATCATCGTAAATCAAGGCTAATTCTTCACCTTCAGTGACTATGGACCCTTGGCGACATTACGTGGGTAACTCGAGCAACAATTATTAAACTCGAGGTTTTGATGTTGCCTTTCACTTCTTGAACAGTGTTTGCATATCCTTCTCGCAATGAATGGGGAAGAATGTGGCTACCATGCACCGCATCTCCATCTTTGGAGAAAGAAGGCAAAAAAAAAAAAGACGAAAGCTTCACGTCTGTGTTATTCTCTGCGAGATCATCGGGCGTTCGGTTCGAAAAATAGGGAGCTTTATAATAGCGCACCACGAGCCCTTGCAGTGCGGTCGCTGCCACTGCGCATGCGTCGTAACGCGAATCGGCGTTCGCGAACCGCACGCAAAAAAAAAAAAAAATCCGAAATTGCGTGCGGTGATGGCGGCCCGCATGTGGCTCGCAAGCGCTGGTTTCGCGGCTACGGTGTCGCTGCGATCGTGCGTTGCGGTTCGCAGCAGGGCAAACGCTATTCTAAAACTCGACATGGCGCCCGCAACGACCACAGTGCTTGCAAACGGTATTAAAAAACTCCCTAATATTGAAAAGATAGACCGTCGGCTTCCAAGCGTAAGCGTCAATTTGATCTTTGCCAGCTACGTCCTATTTTGCCAGAAGCTCAGGTTACAAAAAGGATTCCGCATCGATACGAGACAGGTATAAGCAGAAGCAAACGTAAAGAAAAGAAAGCAGTCGGCGCTTTGCTGCCGGCATCCGTCAATGGTGTACATCCCACTTTCTCCAACAGAGGCTTATGCACGAATAAAGTAGACACAGAAAGAAAGAAAGAAAAAAGAAGAAAGCTGCGGGGAGATGAAAATTGAGTGACTTCGCTCAAGGGCACGAAAAAACGCTCAACGCCGTGCACTGTGCACTCGTTTTTTTTTTCTTTTTTACTCGCCATTCTTCTCTTCAAGCTCGTTTACGCGATTTTCCTCGCGTTTCCTTTCCCCTTTACAGCGCGCCCACGATTCGCAACAGTTACCGAGCAATTTCACCGTGTTTCTGAACCATTCTCACCGCTTCCACTTGTCTCTATTTTTTTTTTCTTATACGTTTCGTGTATGTGCCTTGTAAGGGTTGACGTAAGCCGGCGGAAGAAACTGCGGATGCACTGTACACGTACAGACACACTGTGAACGCTTCGGTGATCGCCATTCGCGTACAAGCAGTGTGATTCACCGTGGGAGTGGCAAACAGCGTCCACCGGCTATGCACCTGCGGTGCATGAACGCGCTTCATGTTTTATTCCCACCGGCTGGATAGCGGCCACGGCTGTATATTGGTGTTTGTTTTTGTTTCTTCCTGTCTTTATTTCCTCGAGTGTTATCGTGGCCGTGTTCGCCGTGCGTTTTTGTGCTTACGTGGTGCAGCCAGGAGCCATCATTTCGTCTCCAGACCCAAACGATGACGCACGGGACATATCGCGGCACAAATACAAACTAATAAGAAGCAGCAAACAAAAAAAGGGGGGGGGGGAGATGGTCCTTTTTGGCGCGCACGCACCTCAGTGACGGCGCCAAGACGCCGGAAATGGTTCGCGTGCGTGTCGTTAAAGGGGCCTCGACGACGTTCACCACTCTACCTGTAGACAGGAAGTGAACACAAACAAACATATCTAAGCGACAGGGAGGGGGGGTTACGTCAGCAGGCCAGTCCCCCCTCGTATATGGCGAGGAGGACATGAGGGTTACGGTTTATGCCTGCCAATCACTGACATGACTCGACCACATCGTTCGTATCGGTATGTCCTTGAGGCGTGGCCAGAAAACTAGGGGAATAGAACAGCAGATTCCGAGGTCTTTAAAGCGCACTCTACACACTGCGCGTGCTGATATTAGCGCAAATCACGATGAAGTACCAATCTAGCTCAGATAAGGAAAAGGAAAGAAAAAAAGAAGGGGGGGGCAATGATTGGCTAGGAGTTATGGATTAGAATAACGTGCTCACTTTTCCTCACATTTATTGGGTGGGAACAACATAATGTAATGGCGGTGTTGTGATTCGCTATCGTGTAGTGAACGCCATGGTTAAACAAAAAAAAAGGTGGTGCAAGGAATCAGAAACTCAGGTCTTATAAAAGATCGTTCTACTAACTCCATCAAATGTTTGCCCCACTTTTCAATGACGTTTTAATCGATCATTCAGGCCTGTTGATCATAGTGGAATCATTTGCCGACTCACTTTTTGGTTACAAATTGTTGATATACTGTGTATACATGTTGCCTTTCACGTCACTTTTTTTTTTTAAATCTGCGCTACACTTGCACAGGCTTAGACGTGCCTTATCTTCTTCATGAAGAGTTAGGAAAAGTTTCCCGTACAACGACACCCCTTAAAACCACCGTTCGCGCTACGCGGGTGGGAGATGTGAGCGTTATCACGCGAACGCTCGAAGCGTGACGAAAGCGTCGTCGATCGTAAACGCACGCTTTTTGTTTGAGGAAACGTGTTTCTTGCCGCTTATTCTTGCATATCAAAATCATTAAGAACGACAATTACGACCTTTCACATGGGTAAGCATTTGTCCTCATTTGTTGTTCGTTACGATGGCGTCCGCCCCTCTCCTTCTTCTAGACGTATGCGTATGCCACTGGAGTTGCGGAGCAGTGACCGCAATTACCATTGCGTATTACACGCTTCGTTTCCACTGCATGTCTTTTCGTCGGCGGCTTTCGCTTCTCGGAGGAGCGCAGAGGAAGGTGCGTGGGAGGCTTGACGGGTCACGCCTCGGAGAGCGTCGTCGCAACAAAGGGTAAACGCTGTGGGAATGTCCGCTCGTTAAGCGATAACAGCTGCGTTTCCGGTCGACCATGCTGTAACGCCTTCCCGAGCATCAGGTAGAAAAGCGCATGGACCGAATCTCTTATTCCAATGCCGGGACAACCACCTCTGTGTGTATACCAAAGAGTCCAATGAGAAAGCTCCGCTAAAGTCTGTGTGAATTGACCGCGTTAATAAATTTCATTATTTTTCTCGGCAAAGTTGTTACCCGTCGAGTGCAACTCATAGTTCCCGGATCGTTCCTTAATTTTTCTTTCTATCATTTGTACCACGAAAACACCGGCCTCGGTGACCGGTTACAGTCCACCTTGAGTCCAACCATGTGAGTGCAGTTCTCACTGCTTCCCTCTTTCTGGAACTGATTTTAAAGTGAAATCCTTAGAAGCATCATCAAACGCGAAAATTGAACGGCGTCGCGTCGATGTCTTCGACAGGAGACGATGCCGTGTCGAGTGATTACGCCACCAATGACTTCACTAAGATGTCACAGGTGCCGAATTTTGTGACTTTACCATGACGTTATGTAGCGTGATGACATCACTTCGTGACATCGTATACTTTGCAGGAGCGTGAACAGAAAAAAAAATGGGGGGGGGAGGCACTTCCTAGCTTGATCTGAAATGGGGACAGTGCAGGAAAATGGTCATTTTGCACTCTGTATATCATGGATGGATGGATGGATGGATGGATGGATGGATGGATGGATGGATGGATGGATGGATGGATGGATGGATGGATGGATGGATGGATGGATGGATGGATGGATGGATGGATGGATTGATATGTGGGGTTTGACGTCCCAAAACCACTATATGATTATGAGAGACGCCGTAGTGGAGGGCTCCGGAAATTTAGACCACCTGGGGTTCTTTAATGAATGTATGGATGGATGGATGGATGGATGGATGGATGGATGGATGGATGGATGGATGGATGGACGGACGGACGGACGGACGGACTTTAGTGGATCCTTCAGGACGTGTTTTAGCACGTCGTGGGCCGCTCCCACGTCGGAACAGAAAGACCGAGTCTCTCTGCTGTCTCGCAGGCCCATTGGACTGCTTATAATTGTTCGAGGCAAGAGCTCGTAATAGCCATGGTGAAAAAAAAATATGAAGGGGGGGGGGGGGGCACGGGCCCGGTGTGCTACACCCTGGCTATGCCACTGATATCTTGGTCAAAGGTGAGCTAATCACGGAGGCACTGCAAAACAAGGCGACATACGTGCCTCCCATCTCGGAAGCCCTGAGGAACCGCGTTATGAGCAGAAAGCGTTTGGTACATAGCGGGGTAAAATAAATGCAATCGACTGAGAAGAAAATGAAGATGACTTCCGCCTTGCAGTCATCTTAGGCGAGTGCATCGCAAGGGGGCCTGCGAGTTTTCAATTTACTGCCAGGGTCACAATATACTGTCAGGGTCATACAGGGTCACAAATCGGACACTGGTCAGCTTGATCTTACAATTCTCGTCCGTGTTTACTTCACACTGTTTTTTAACTATGAATACTTACCAACTGGATCGCATTCACTCTTTCTTAGACGTCCCTACCTTGCTCATAACCCACCCCCACCCTTCCGCATACCCCCAGTATTCTATCTTATCTCTATCGTGCTGGCTAGCGCAGATGACCCTTGGTCAAGTTTCGGGCCTTTCATTCTTCATTGTATACATTAGTGAATCCAAGTTGAAGAATACATCAGCATGCTAAATCATCCTACTCTTTTCAGCGCCAGAACATCATCTAATCGAAGAGCTGTGGATCTGGCATTGCCGTCTCTGGACAGCTTCAACGGGATTGCATCAATAGAAGGCACACACCTAAACGCTCTTCTTATACTACATCTTGCCTGTGGTTGGATTCCCATTCATGCAATGTTATAGCAGCGCTATTTTTAAGCCTTCACCGTGGTAAGGTGACGGTGCTCGTATACGGTTGGAAGAAACCCGACAGCCCCATTGTGTGCGACTTGAATGGCTCACTTGAGCCGGCAACCCTATTAACGCTCTGGCGGGTATGCGCTTGGCTCCTATATATAGCTAGTTGAGGCGCATATATCGGAACTGCCCAGAACTACGCCCAACAATTCACGCGTGGTGCTTTATTGCGGCTCAAAATAAACCCATAATCACAGATTCGAAGCTCGCCTGCCCAGGCATTTTCGACCGAGTGCCACGCACAGAGCTAAAGCCAGCCAAACAGAAACAGCGCCAGTAAAAATAATTTAGTCTGAAATTAAGTAAGTATACGAGACCTATTGTTAATGACGAAATAGTAGAGCTTGAGTGTAGGGAAGGGGGGGGGGGCAGGAGGAGGACAGATGAATTTCTCTGGACCTGCCTATATAGAGCGACAGAAGAGTCCACAACCTTTTTAAGCATCTTTCATGAAGATGAGGAGGAATGGCAGCGTTATATTACGTCCCTCATATGCGTGCGCATGGTCCCGTGTTCAAGAAGGTGAGGGCGCACCACCTAGGCTTGAGCGTGACCCACTTCCGTTTCACTGCTTTTTACTGTCCCGAAATTAAAGTGACTCAGTGCATTTCAACTTCGACATTTTACTGAGCAGGAGAGCGCATTCCTAAGCCCTTAAATAAAAGTGGTACACAAAGTCAAACAATTCCGGTATATCTATCAACGTGGCTTTGTTTCGGTATACTTTGGAAGTTGCTTATATTGTCAAACATTTTATTCTCGCAGGGTGGCACCAAGGCGAAGCCTCCGTAACGTAACCTCCTTTAGGCGGGTTAAAGCACCGTGCACGGAGGTCTGTCCCACACGGATCGATGTCGTGTGGTACGCCGGAGGCTTTCTTTTCTCCTGAGCACCTGTCCATGTTCATCTGCAATAGAACTCAAAAAGGCAGGTGTAATTTAACTTGTAGGTGAATTGCCAAATCTGATTTATGTTCGACAAGGATGCCCGAAGTGCCCACTGAACACACAATCATTGTTGAGGAGTCAACAAAGACGATGAATACTATCATATAGTGATGTAGACCGCTTTACTATCCATAATGGGGAAAGTGATATTTTAATGAGAAGGTGGAGATTTTTAAATGAGAAGCATTTCTTAGCGATCTTCGGCAATTTGTAGCAATATGTCTATCTATCTATCTATCTATCTATCTATCTATCTATCTATCTATCTATCTATCTATCTATCTATCTATCTATCTATCTATCTATCTATCTATCTATCTATCTATCTATCTATCTATCTATCTATCTATCTATCTAGCCGCTTACGTTTGGGTGCTCTAGTGGTCACCCCCTTAAATTGGCATGAACCAAAATTAGCATGGGAGGGTAAGATGAATTGCCGACATATCACGCGCCGGTCAAGACATGAATAATGTTACAATCTCGTCGCGTACGTCGTCAAACACTTCCCGCCAGACAGAAACTCATACCCAAGGGTGGGTATGTGCCACCGGTATGCGGGTATGTGCCTTGGGTAATTGGCACTTAGTATCTAGCCAGGAACGACCAAAACCAGCATCGTCAATTTTAACGCGCGATCATCAAGAAATACCCGACATTTGTAGGGTCAACCTGACGAATGCAAAAAATATGTCAGGGTCCCAGCTGGAATCGAACTCAAGCATTCTGCGTGGCAATGAAGCGTTTTACCACAGAGCTATATGCCAGGTTTTGGAACTACTTTTCGAACGGACGGTAATCTTCGTGAAACGTCAATAGTGTTGCAGTGCTGCCTACCCAATTTTGTGAACATTACATATGCACTGCTTTGATACAGGCGTCACGTCGGATTATGTCAAATGTTGTTAGTTGCCATGGGCTGAAGTTGATTTATGTAAAACTGTCGAGGGCCAGCATTCTCGCGAGCATCAGCGCATCATATCAGCTTCTGGTGTTGCTAATACGATTTGTGTTGCTAATACGCTTTTTCCAGTTGACATTGGTGCTCAAGTGCAAAGAACTGGTTATATAAACATCTGCCACCCTTCAACATATGTCTGTGCGTGCAACATTTGTACATATCTTTAGCCTCATTTTAAGCTGTGTCACTCAATAAAAAACGTACAACATTCCCCTTCCCTCCACATGCTTCGCACAAGGTCGATTCCAAGGTACATGGGATCTGCTGAATTTTTGTCTGGCTTTTCGCCTGACATGTTACTCCAGGTGCTGGGTGATGATTATATGATATCACCATTATCAACAGCCTGACTACGCCCCCTGAAGGACAAAGGCCTATACCATGTTCCGCCAGTCAACCCGGTCGTGTGCTTGCTGATGTTACTTTATACCCGCAAACTTCCTAATCTCATCTGCCCACCTAACTTTCTGTCTTCTCCTATCCCGCTTGCCTTCTCTGGGAATCTAGTCAATTACCCTTAATGACCAGCGGTTATCCTGCCCTACGCACTGCGTGCCCAGACCATGTCCATTTCTTCTTCTTGATTTCAACGGTGGGATTTCAACCCTGGTTTATTCCCTGACCCGGTTTATTTAAGGTTACCCCTATCATTTTCTTTTCTATTGCTCGCTGCGTCGTCCTCAATTTAAGCTAAGACCTCTTTGTAAGACTCCAGGTTTCTGCTCTGTAAGTAAGTATATACCAGCAAGATGCAGCTGTTACATCCATTCCTCTTGAGGCATAGTGGTAATCTAGCAGTCGTGATTTCAGAATGCTTGTCTAATGTGCTCCACCCCATTTTACTTACTTCAATCTCGTGGTTCGGCTCCGTGGTTGGTATACCTGTCGGAAGCAGACGTACTCTTTTACAACTTCATGTGCACTAACTACTACCTATCTCGAAGTGCTGTTCTCTTCCGAGGTTGTTGTAAATTACTTTGCTCCGCAGATTCATTTTAAGACCTACCTTTCTGCTCTGTCTAATTCAGTAATCACGACTTGCAATTCGTCCCCTGAGTTACTCAGCAATGCAGTCACCAGCGAAGCGCAGGTTAGTAAGATCCTCTCCATAAACTCTTATCTCTAGCTCTTTCCATTCTAGACCCCTGAAAACTTCCTGTAAGCACGCGGTAAATAGCATTAAGGAGATCGTATCTCCTTGTCTTACACCCCTGTTTATTGGTGTTCTGTCGCTTTCTTTATGGATCACTATGGTGGCAGCTGATCCTCTGTAGATTTATTCCAGGATGTTTATATATGTTTTGTCGATGGCATGATTCCGCAGTGTCTGCATGACTGCTGATACCTCTAATGAATCAGATGCCTTCTCGTAATCTATGAAGGTTATATAGAGTGATTAGGTATTCTCTGAGCATTTATCTATCACCTGATTAATAGTATGAGTGCGGTCGATTGTTGAGTAGCCTGTTCGAAATCCTGCTTGATCATTTGGTTGATTGAATTCTAATGTTGTCTTAATTTTGCTACCAGTTACTCTTCCAAATAGCTTGTATACGATGAAGAACAAGCTGATCGGCCTGTAAATCTTCAAGTTATTATCATCCCCTTTCTTATGAATTAAGATCATGTTAGCATTCTTCCAAGATTCTGGTCCCCTCCCCGTCAGAAGACACTTCACAAACAGGGTGGTTAGTTTTCTAACACAATCTGTCCTCCATCTTTCAGCAGATCTGATGTTACCTGATCCTCGCAAGCAGCTCTGCCTTTTTGCATTCCCTCCAAAGGCTTTTCTGACTTCTTTTGTCATTACTGGTGGGATGTCATCTGGGTTACTGCTAGTTCTTACATTATGACAGTGGTTGTCCCGGCAACTGTACAGATCTCTGTAAAACTCATCTGCTATTTTAACTATCCTATCCATATTGGTAGTTAATTTGCTTTCCTTGTCTCTTAGTGCATATATCTGGTTTATGCCTATCCCAAGCTTCTTCTTCACAGCCTTGACGCTTCCTCCATTATTTAGAGCATGTTCAGTTCTCTAATTTCTCTCCATGATAAACCTTCTTACATCGGATATCGTACGCTTATTAGTCGACTTCTAAAGCTCCACCGGTTCTAGTTTGTCTGTTGTGTTTGAAGCTTTCATGCTTTTACGTTTCTTAATGAGTTCCTTCGTTTCCTGGGACAGTTTGCTAGTGTCCCGTTTAACTACCATACCTCCAATTTCCACTGCACACTTTGTAATGAAAATCGTCAGATTATCATTCATTGCGTCAACGCTAAGGCTGGTTTCCTCGATAAGAGCCGAGTATCTATTTTGAAGCGAGACTCTGAATTCCTGTACTTTCCCTCACAGTGCTAGCTCATTGAAGGGCTTCTTGTGTATTAATTTCTGTCGTTCCTTCGAGCCAAGACGAAACCGAGACCTTACCATTCTTTGGTCACTGCATTGTACCTTGCCAAGCACTTCCACATCCTGCAAGATGCTTAGGTGTGCACTCAGTTATAAAGTCTATTTCGTTCTTACTTTCACCATTATGGCTCCTCCGTGTCCACTTATACGGTTCACTCGTGTTAGGTTGAAGGTATTCAAGATCCGTAAGTTATTGCGTTCTAGGAATTCTTCTAGCAACTCTCCTTTGGTATTTCCAGTACCGATGTCATAGTCCCCTACTGCCTGGTGGCCAGTCCCTGATTCTTCCATATACATTGGCATTGAAGTCAACCATCAGTGTAGTATACTGCGCTTTTACCTTACTCATTGCCGATTCAACGTCTTCATGGAAGCTTTCAACTGATACGTCATCATGGCTGGATGTAGGCGTGAATAGGCCTGTACCACCTACATCTTGTACCTCTTATTTAGTTTAATTTGATACATATCCTTTCACTAATGCTATGGTATTCTTCTATGTTACCAGCTATGTTTCTGTGCATTAGGAGCTCTACCCCCAGCTCTCTTCTGTAAGTCAAGCCACGATAGAAAAAAAAAACGTGCCCATTCTGTAGCGCTGTATAAGCGTCATCTGTCCTCCTATCCCCACACTGCCATATTACATCCAATTTAACACCATCTAGTTCCTCGAATAGCACAGACTTGCCTCACTAGATAAGGTTCTAACATTAGGCGTTGCTCAGTTCAGGTTCCAATGATGGCCTGTCCGGACCCAGAGATTCCTAGCACCCTCTGTTGCGTCACAGATCTGACCACCACTGTGGGGAGTTATTTCACTCCCCCTGGATACTGAGGGCCGAGGGTTAATTGGCGTATCCATGTGGGAGGTAGTGGCCAGATACTACACCAGGATGGCCAATCCTTCTCTGGTGAGGGAATGCGTTACCGGCAGTGGTTACCAGCGAGGCCTTACCCCAGGCCTCTCAATGCAATTCCATCATCACGCGGATCATTTTTTTTAATCTCGTGGAGAATTTCGCAACACAGGGATTCAAAGTACGGACCTCTTGCACGAGAGGCTGACACTCTAACCACTACGCCATCGCTGTATATTGTTTGTATGATATGTATAGTGGCAAACAGATAATTCATACAGCCACACACGTAGACTACACTGTTTAAAAAGTTTCATTCAAGCTTGTGGCTAACAAGCATGGTGTAAGTATAAGTTCCCTGCAAGATAGTTGGCATTGAGTATGCGAATCATAAGCCAAGAGTAGCTCACAGCTTGAGTAAAGAGGAGCAGCAAGGCGAATCAGTCACATATGAGCGGCAGCCCGGCTCAATACGCCTTCGGTGCGGGATCGGCATCAACGAAGACATATGAAATTCCTTGTGCAGCTTGAGAGAAACACATTAGGATCCCTCACCCCATCGGTAAAATGGGGTGCAAGCTAAGCTTGGCGTCTACATACCTGATGTACACTTCTTTCTTTCTTTCTTTCTTTCTTTCTTTCTTTCTTTCTTTCTTTCTCATTGCACAATGCTCTGCTCCCTCGTAACTGTTTCTTTCATTCATGGGGAAACATGACCTTTGAATACGTGTTTGGCAGCACAACATGTCAGTTGCTAGTGGCAACAACGACAGCCATGCATTCATTTCACGCAACAATAAAATGTGGCAACGGGAATTGACAAGTGACTGATAAAAAAAAATCATTTTATGAGCATTAAGGAAACGGCTCAGGCATACGGACAGGCATATGATGGGCGTTGGGTTTTTCGCACACGACATCGCAACCGAAATCTGCGAATCATAACGAGCCACGCCCAAATAAAATAAAAGTTGGAAGAGCAAACACCCACATAGCTGGCAGTGTCGTCGATCGATTCACAGTTGGGCTTTATATATTCGAATAATAACAACTGACCGCAGTGAACTTCCGCAGTTTTTTTTTCTCTTGCTTTTCGCTGTACGTTGCTACTGAGCTCAGAGCGTTTCAAAGAACACTGTGATGCTTAAGCGTGCTTATACGTCACGCTGTCGACACGCCCCCTTGTTCAATTGCGGGAGGTCAGGGAACCAACTGTCCTTATTCGGCGTGGCGTGGTGTGACCTCGGTCCACGGCCGATCATGGAGAGCGAAGACACGGTAGCATTCGTATAGCTGCGGCCATTGCGACTCAAAGAGATCTTAATGTCCCCTCCGTGCACTTCGCGTGCATACCGAAACCGATGTCGGCCCTCGCGTTATATAGGCTGCAACCCTGTTGTTCTCTATGCCTCTCACAGGAGCCACCGAGATGGCCCCATTAAATGTCCCCGCCTCGTGGCCTCCCGAACTGCAGTGCATATACAAATAGAGAGATACGCGCAATCGCAGCAACCAAAGCGGCGGCCACTGATGACTCAACTGCGGCATAACGAGCCGGGAATACAAGTCCCGACAGGCATGCACGTACATGGAGGCGGCGACCGTGTGCTTTTATTTCTCTTTCGGTTCCGCGCTGCACGTGTACTGTTGCGCATTCCAGGCGTCGGAAAAGAGATCGCGAAACACAAAAGAGAGTGGTAAACGCCATTGTGAGGCCGCCCGTGCGCGTATCGCGCATTGAAGCGTGTAGGCATGCATACGCTGCAGAGACCCGAAGACAATGGCCACTTAGGAGTGCTTTATAAGACGCACGTTGGTGGGCGGCTGCGGTTGAAAGGCCAGACGAGGGCGGCCAGCAGCCGCTGCCGAATGGAGCACGACAGCTTTATAGAGCGTTATTATGATGATGCCTGTTGGCGGCACTTTATGTGGACGAGTGTGTGCGTGTGCCGTTACGGGCCACGAAAGATCGAGGAATATATACATTGCCGGCCGTCTGCTTTCCGCAAGCGTGCCCTCTGGCAGGTATGCCATGCACTTGATTGCCCACTGTGCTACTGGAAAGAAACGGTACGATTTAGTTTTCTGTTGTGGTGTCGGTGTGCTCTATCGAGCTAGCAGTTTGTCGCTGTAGTCTGGCGAGCTATTGGCGTCTCGCGCGAAGCAACGAATGAATATACGCAACAGCGAGCCAATTGATTGATATGTGGGGTTTAACGTCCCAAAACCACTATATGATTATGAGAGACGCCGTAGTGGAGGGCTCCGGAAATTTCGACCACCTGGGGTTCTTTAACGTGCTCCCGAATCTGAGCACACGGGCCTACAACATTTCCGCCTCCATCGGAAATGCAGCCGCCGCAGCCGGGATTTGAACCCGCGACCTGCGGGTCAGCAGCCGAGTACCTTAACCACTAGACCACCACCGAACAGCGAGCCAACTTAAAGGCGTAAATATATTCACGAACTGCCATACAGAACTTATTAGAGTATACGTATCAGTGTGACGCAGTGTGTAAAATACGATTAGATGAACTAAAATACAAGACGGCCCCACGCTCAAGTGCAGGCGACGTTTTTGTTTTCCTCGAAGACATTGACATTTAGGAGAGAGGTGCTTCGGCTCCTCGTAATGGCTCCTTTGAGGTAACGGGTTGGGGTTTAAACGATGACGTGTGTGCGACGAAGTAATTTGGATAACTCGTGACGCATTACCTTAGTAACATAAGATGACAGGTTAGTTGGTTCATAGATTGTTAAGTTTGTGCTGTTATGCACGCAGATATGAACCATTGCTACCAGATGAGATGAACTGTGTCGCATTTCACAGGTGGCGCGCGGTCAAAGAAATTTCCGGTAACACTTGCCAAGCTCGATTTACCCTAAGAAGACAATGTCATTCTGTTCGTGCTCCTAAGAAAGAAAGAAGGAACTAAAGCGACAAGGAAGGAAAGAAGATTGTGTTATAGCTGTAAAATCAAAATACGCGAAGACAGAAGCTGTCCTCAGGGCCATGTGGCGAACATTTATTTTACAGTTTCGATGTTCAGTCAGAGACAGAGTTTGCCGCTGCTATCTTGGTTACCTCAACTTTCTCTCTTCGTATATACACCATATAACGACCGTGTGGGGGTCCACCCATTCGTCCGTTCGCATATAATTTCTCAAATGATGCCAGTGGGACTGCCTGGCTCCACGCACTCCGTGGCCGCCCCAGCCGTTCATTTAGCCGTATAGCGCCACGGACCATTAAGTCGCGACGTCTTCTGGCATAGCGTTGCTCGGTGCTTATGTGCCCGTCCATATAGCCTCTGTAATTACGCCTACGCGCCTGGATCCCCCGAATTCGTGCGCATCATTCGCATTTTCCCGTTTGCAAGTGCTTTTTCTTCTCTCAACGACAAATAAAGAAATGGCTATTTGACGGCTGTCACAAAGAGAAGACATGGAATGTAACCTTATATTTTTCAATGGCGTGACTCTACGTGTGTAAACGTATCATAGTATACATGTACGTAAACGTTTTCCTAAAAGCCACTTGAGTCAGAGTTCTGTCGTGATTGTAGACCTCAAGATCACGGACCACCAAACCTTTCCGTACGAGTATACGTCGTTCGTCAAGTGTCAATTCATTGATTACAGTACGGGGATGGCTTTCCACTCTACCAAAGCAGAGTACCAAGTACTTGATTGATATGTGTGGTTTAACGTCCCAAAACCACCATATGATTGTGAGAGACGCCGTAGTGGAGGGCTCCGGAAATTTCGACCACCTGGTGTTCTTTAACGTGCACCCAAATCTGAGCACACGGGCCTACAACATTTCCGCCTCCATCCGAAATGCAGCCGCCGCAGCCGGGATTCAAACTCGCGACCTGCGGGTCAGCAGCCGAGTACCTTAATTAGCCACTAGACCACCGCGGCGGGGCGAGTAACAAGTACTTTAAATCGTTAAATACTTTTTCCAAACACATTGCGTGCAGTTGGTTGGCCGCTTTCCCTGGTGAGAAATGCTCAGTATCAGCATTAGATGAAGTTTCATCTCACCAAGAATTACAAGGCAAGATCCATTTCTGTGACTCCAGACCGAGTTTTACACGCTCAGAGTGCCATCACCATTAGTACAGTTTAAGGAGGCAAGAAAATCACAAACATTATAAACGTTCGCTGTATTGCATATTTCCTTTTCTCAGGTGCCAGGAGGCGTCAGGCTGCACGTATGGGTGCTGAAAGAAAAATAAAGAAAGAAAAGCCGCTCGCATCTTCCCACGAGAGGAACTCGAATAAGTGCGTCGCAGAGTGGTGGTGGTGGTGGTGGGGGGGGGGGGGTATCGCGTGAATTTTGCGTAATTGGGTATGGTTTGGGAATGCTTAATAGGGACTTACGTAAACACATGTCATAAACTTTTTGCCGCAGATTCACGTGATTTCGTGAACATGTAAGCATTACAGCCTACGTAATACAACATATGTTATGGCGCAAGCGCTTTGCGCAGGCACTGCCGACCAGTTGCGCCCCCGCGATCTCCGACGACAGCGCAGCTCTGGCCAACCGGCTCGCCCTCCGCCGTCTCCTGACGCCGTGAAGCTCTCGCTTGGTGGTGCCCCGTCCTCGGACTCCTGCGACAGTGTCCATCTTTCCTATCTTCTCCTTACTTCTGTATGTGGGTCTTTCTGTCCCTTTCCCTCTCTCTATCCCTATGCCTCTTAATACTCCCCATCCATTTTAATCCCTCCTTACCCCCATCTCTCGTGAGCCACTGTTGAGGTGTCGCACTATGATGCAGACAGTTCCGGCGGGGTCTCACTTTTATCTTTTTTTCTCTCTCTTAAGAATCACTTACACACATAATTGTTCAGAGTTAGCTTGAAATCTATATATAAGAAAGCCCGCACGAATATCGTGAAACACACACGTGAAAAATAAGTAGTACACACATTAGGCATTCATCAAGAACCGTCTGATCAACTGGCTACAAGACACAGTCGAAAGTCATACGCACACGTCCGTCGACCACCTACTGAAAACGGCGTGACCACTGCCGTAAAAAAGTGTTCAAAATTTTTTATCGCACAGTGACGATCAATATGTGTTTAGGTATAGTGCTTAACAATTTAGAGTGCTAGGTGATTAATGATTTGGAGTGCTAGGTGATTTAGAGAGCTAGGAGAGCAGAAAACTGCCCCAGTCGAGTCATGTGAACCCAATAGCTATAGAGAGATCAACACCACAATACGCTGAATCATGACTACAATTTTTCGCTCATTTGTAAGTCGCATGGCGGTATTGTAAGTGTGTGGTATAATACCTCTGCCGATATGCTGGTTAAATGCTCTTTTTTAATATCAAGCACTGAATCAATGAACAGTACTTTAACATCTGCATTTCAGCAGACATTTCCATTCAAGCGACCATTCTTTTAGCAAAACGAACGTGCACGTACATCTTTGCAAGAACTTCCGTTCGTCCCCCTACACTGACGATAGTCCCCCATGGTATAAAAAATATATACATTTAGTTTGTAATATAAAAATAAACAAATAAAAAATTTAAACCTCCTTGAAAATAAACAACGCAAGTAAGCAAAAGCACTGGAAACTTCTCTGGAACTTCTTTGCAACTTCTCTGCATTTCAAATAAATTAAAAGTAAGTAAACGCGTTACGAACAAAAGAGCGTGGGCTTCACAGAAAAAAAAAAGACTGATTGAGCGTTTTTGCGTAGTTGGCGATGGTAAACTTTGTGCCGGTACGTGCGTCATCATAGTGGACAAGCTATCGTGGCAGTTTTTCTTTTTTACAATTAATATTGAAGCTGCATGTCGAGCAAAAAGTATTATATGTGTACATACATAGTTGACAGCGGTGAAATCGTGTTCCCATCCGTGTTTGTGCGGCTACATGCACGCTCTGTAATTCATACAGTCTTCGCGTATTACGCTATAATGTAGGTGTCTCACGCGTGCTCTTGCCTGCTACTACTTCTATAGGCGCTAAGATACGCTATTTGTTACCGGGTGGTACACGGCGTGAGTCTGCACCGAAAGTAGTTAACGTGCCTGCGTTTCAAAGTAGCATTTTATCGCCACGCACAGAAGGTTTGTCCTGATGTGGACATTCTAACAATAAGCGCCACCATTGCTGGTCACATGTGTTAACGAGCGTGGTATATTATGCTTAAAAAAAGAAAATACTAATGAAGCCATGCCAGAAGAATCAAGCCCTGCATTAAAGCAAACTTGCAAAGAATAGTGAAATATGAAGAAAAATGTCACAGCAGAAACCGACTCATGCAACTGATCATCGCCAGCGCGAACAGCGCGAAGGCGTTTGACGACCATCTGTGAGCGTAGGGACAACGCGTCTGCCGTCTCGATGCGTGTACTTGCTTGAAGGAAATCCTTGAGAAAATTAGAATAATCGTTGTGGAAATGCGCCAAGCGTCCAAGCATCTGAACATTCCACGATGGCACACCCCCGTGACATGTATACTGGTTCGGTTCGAAAGCACCCGAGCTGAAATCCCGCTTTGGAACATTTTGATTCATACTTATGTTGCACGTAGCCTGACGTCACACATGCGTTGGCTGTGTGGATGACGTCACACCATGACGTTGATCGTCCGCTCATCCGGAATGCGTCGCGCGAGCCAAAGAAATGCTCTTCAAATTTAAAAACGAGTGCCTCCACCCTCATTTTCGGCTCAGTGTTATGAGAGAGAGAGAAAAGGAGAGAGAGAATGAAACGGTCATTTGGTGTTCAGTGTGGTAAGTGAGATCCTTAGTCCGGGTTCCCACAAAGGCGCGGGCCGCTATTCTCGCACGTTGTACGAAGGCCTCTTGGGTCTTCGGATCCGAGCTGGACGGATTGTGTTAACACGAAAAACACCCCGTGGGTGGTAGCTTCCCCGGGTGCTGTACGCGAATATCCCAGCATGCATACGAGGGAGCGAGACGAGACATGTGCAAGTGTGCGAATGACTGCATAGGTACCCATTCGGTTGCTATAGTTGCAGAACCAATGTGCATCTTTATATTTAATGTGTTGAGGCACGTGCATGTTGTATACCAGGGCTTCCTCTTTTTGTGTCTGTCTTCATTACCTCACGTGCATGTGTGGCCCCTCAATTTGGTCTTCACCCATATGGTTGTTTGCTTTCTTGCGCGGTATTCTCTCCCTTTCGATGCGAATAAACAGTTGAGACTTAGCGCGTGTCTCGTCTGTCTTTCTTTTGCGCTTTCCTATACACGCATCACCTAATTAAAAATTATACTTGACAAGCTTTCTCTGCAAGTTTGTGCTTCTGTTTCACTCAACACAACCACGTATCTTCGGTATCTTTATGCAAGTTCTAGAACTGCTCAACTGCTTCTTGAAAACCCCATCGTGGCATTACTTTCAATTACGAAGCGTGATTTTGATATATCACACTTCCGCGTAAATATGCGTGTGCAGATATACGTGTATTTGCTGGTTTGAACTTATTATTCGTGCATGCATGTTACTGTGTGTATTGTCTGGTCAAGCGAAGCCATAAACCATAACATCTCTGGGAATATCATTGAAAAATTGCTTGTTATAGTGTTGGTGTGCTCATTGCATGTGAGAGTAAACTGCAAGAACAGAAGTGAACGATGACTACGGCAAAAGGAAACAGAAGCATGCTGCAACCGAATGCATAGCCTCGACTTTCCTTTCACTGTTCTCGTACGAGAATGAATGATGTAGTTACGGCTGGTGGTTTGTCTT
Organism: Rhipicephalus annulatus; assembly: GCA_013436015.1. Classification (NCBI taxonomy): domain Eukaryota; kingdom Metazoa; phylum Arthropoda; class Arachnida; order Ixodida; family Ixodidae; genus Rhipicephalus; species Rhipicephalus annulatus. The sequence continues at coordinate 619,002 of WOVY01002970.1, read as the reverse complement.
GGGTTAATTGGCAATAGCGCAATCAGAACGCTGCAGTCAAGGCATGTGTATGTGTAACGCCTGCTGGGAGAAATGAAATAGAGCCGAGTAGAGTGCACGCTGTTTTAGCTTTTCTCGCTCGGTATCACGCACAATTGCCAGCATGCGTGGACTATCCACGCTATAGCGCGCGCGTTGCCTGCCTTTCAGATATGCACGAAAAGAAACGAGCATTAGCATAACCTCACATGCACATCGTCAATTAATATCTGGCGTCAGGCGTGAAATAGGCCTTGTGAATGAGGTTGTGTGTGATCGGGGCCGTGCTGCGCGGGACGTCTTAATTAATTCCGCAGACCGAGGCAGATAAAGTTTCAGTGGTTTCCAACTCCTGTGACTTTCCCATCACGTGCACGGCCGCGTGCCATTTTCTTCCTGGAAGAGAGAGAGAGAGATAGAATGAGAAGTTACGAGGGGTTTTCAAAGTATGCGACTCTCTCACCGCCATCTACCTCTCTCCTCTTCTTTTTTTTCCCCCATTTTTCTTCTGTGTCGTAAAACGAATCTTTCTTTCCTGTGGTCCAGGGTTGCAGTGTAGTTTCTTCAACCCGTTTCTACTTGACACGTGGCTATATAACTCTCGGATACTTTACAACCCCTCCATTAACTGCCGTGCTATAGGTATACTTGTTGCAGCACCGCGGGAAGGGCGTAAGCCGCTTGACGATTCCCAAGAAATAAATGAACAACAGAAAAAATAAGGACGATTTCGAGCGCTTTCCAGCTGCGCACACACGCCCACGGCGTTTGCCTTGTGCTGAATGGACACTCGTGCAGAGCGGTCAACTTACTTAACCTAAAGGAAGGTTTACACAGACGTAATGGATTTATCGTCCGCAGTTCGTGTTTCGTTTTCTGCAACCTTTTACGTCCTTTCGGCGAGCCTTTCTGGCCATTGATATGGTGTGTGTGTGTGTGTGTGTGTGTGTGCGTGTGTGTGTGTGTGTGTGTGCGTGTGTGTGCGTGCGTGCGTGCGTGCGTGTGTGTGTGTGTGTGTGTGTGTGTGTGTGTGTGTGTGTGTGTGTGTGTGTGTGCACCTTGCCTCTTGCATTCTCTTTCATTCTTCCATTCCTTCGCGCCTTCTCAAGTACACGTTCGCTATCCAACCTCATGCCGATCTTTTCTGTCTGAATATTTGGGCCTTTCATTTACCTTCTCTCTCTCTCTCTCTCTCTATGATTTTCTGGGCATTCGCGGTACACGCTGCTATGTGTGCTAGTGTATTACTTTATCTTTTTTCCTTCTCTATTCTTTTACTTCCCCTTTCCCCATGTGGGGTAGCAAACCGAGTTCACCTCCCTGCCTTTCCTTTGCTTTTCTCTTTCTGTCTCTCTATGGCAGACTACACAGCACGCAACTATGGCAGATACACAGCACGCTTCTTTTGTGTTCATCTTTGGAATAATATCCCTCTTCATGTTAAGTCGTCTCATTCATTGCAGTCTTTTAAAACATAACATGAAAAAGCATACTGTTAATTGAGCCCCTTGTTCATTTGTAATAAAACATTTTCATTATTACCTCTACGTTTTCAATTCCTGCTTTTACGTATTCTTGTAGTTTTGTATAATGTTGTTCTGGTAAATTAACTTTTTCGATTTGACTATTTATTGTTCTGTGTTGAATGCACTTTTTATTTTTGTTCGCACTTGTAGCTTTTGCTGCTGTTACTTACCTTTTATGTACCCCATTAACGATAGGAGGTCCCCCTGACAGTTTCTTACTTTGGGACCTCCTGACGCTGTATATATCATGTGAGCTCATTTTTTTTTTTGTACTCATGTACTCAGCAATGAATAAACTTGAAACTTGAAACTTGAAACTCTCCCTTGTTGCTGTGATGCACTTATAGAAAGGGTATCTGAAGAAGACAAAGACTGAAGTGATGCAATAAAATAAAGAAGTTACGCGAGCATAACGTGGTTTCGCCTGGCTTAGTTAACAGTTAACACTGGTAATCACACATTATTGAAATAAATTCATTTATTCTACTGCCAATGCAAATACAATAATGATTGATAAATGATGATGCTGTATTATAAACTTAACTATCATGTATAACAATATATGTGTTCTTAAAAGACAACCCGGAGAACCTGAGCGCTAGCGTGTGTAATGTAAATCCCTCTTTGTATCGTCACTGTTTTTTTTCTCTCTAATTCGTATCCCTTTCCGTCTTTTTCGTGGGAGGGCTAGTTGTTATACGAGGTAATAACTTGCTCACGTATTTATTTTTCTGTTGCACCAATGCGCGTTTTCAAAAGCGACGTGTTTTGTTCCTTCATAATACAATTATTCGTGAATATTAATAGCCACTCAAGATTACATATACACACAATTAACCATGCATGCCCTATAAGCGTGTTATTTCCATCTGAAAAAAAAATCACAGCATATCCACGGAGTGAATGATGAAGAGTGGGGCGAAGCACTCGTCCGTCCATGCTTCCATGCGTCCGTCTGTCCGTTAGTTCGTGCTCCCGTCCATCCGTGCGTTCGTCCGTCCGTGCGTCCAATCAAGCACAATCCCACAAGCGCACTCCTCCCCGCACGGTGATGATCCAAGAGAATGAGAGATAACGTGAGCGAGCGCGTGGCGCTCGCACCCCACGCAGCCCGCGCAGCAGCCAATTGGAGAGCAGCTGCACCTCCAACACCATCTAGTGTACATGCAAGTAACTGCCATATTGCATGTGTCTCTCTGGGACAGCGCCATCAAACTAGACGAGAAATGGCGGTGACGACATAAAATGCGAACAGCACCATCTATTGAATGATAAGGGAGACGCTACTGGGGTGTTACACCGGATGGAGCGACGCCGATCGAAGACTGACTGGGTGATGCTATAAAGAGCTTCGCCCTTAAAGCGTTACCCAGTGTCCAAAGCTGCACTGTGACACGCCGTGATGAGCCGGAAGTGAAAGCTCTTCATGTTTTATACGGCATGTACTTATATTTCCATCAAAATGTTGCGTCTTCTTTCGGCGGAGTAATTTCCGGGCTTCGTATGATCGTCCGTCACCCTTGCACTTCCTTCCAGGAAAAAAAAAAACCTCCCCGCGTTAAGAAGCTTCCTTTTTGTGACACGGCTTTGTGACGCAACAGAGAGGGCAAAACTATTTTCGGCTCCAAACAGGGTTGCCGGGAAAGGGTGACAATACATCCGGCATTTCGGAGCTGAATAGATGCATCCTATAAATACGCGCGGAAAGCAAAAGCCTGTTGAAAGTTCGCAGGACTCACAGTTCCTTACATTGTTTTCAAATTCTTACACACTGTTACACATAGTGGCAGATATAGTCTGCACTCAGTGGTATACGCAAATAAAGCAATCGATAAACTATAAGGATCAGGACTGAAATGGCACTACTGATACAATGAGTGGAGTAAATACAAGTAAGTAACACTACATACACATCTAATAGCAGCGAGAAATATAAGCCAACTCACTTGCAGAAATAATATAAAAAATATTGCAGCACGTTGCAGTGCTCCAGCTAACAGAAGACCGCGCTGTACATGGTCGATGTCCAGTCATGTTTTATTTACAACCTGCACAGAGTAGAATGTTGTAATGTGCAATGTGTAACGCAGACCCTGGGAAGGTAATATGGGGTTGTCAATGCGAGGCATTCAGTATATGGAAAGCAAAACGAACTACCAGAGGCAGTATTTGGGATCACCTAGACCACCAACAACAAAGTGATTATTTTCAGGGCTATAGGATTGGGAAACAACCACTTCAGCAGTAAAGCAAGACGTGAAAACAAGTGCCCCATTGTTGGGACGCCGCAGACTTCGCCTAAAGCTATACTTATACTCGGCTATAGTTACATTCAAGTCATACCTTTAGTCAAATAACTAAGTCAAACTTTTACATAATGAACACGGTGATGAGGAATTTTTGATTAGGAGGCAATAAACAAAAAAAAATATGTTGCCAATGACACAGTGTTAGGAATATACGTTTATAACAATTTTTTTTTGCTCATGCGGTCGAGAAAGATCCACATGGGCTACTGGTATTTATGCGCATGTTTGAGATAGAGGTATGCATTGTGTATTGATGCATATATGGCTAATCAGCAGGTGAGGGAAGCCGAGCTCTACCTTTACTGTCGGGGCGTCGGTAGGTGAAGGGGCTGCATAATAGATTGTGCAACATAACTCCCTGCAGAAGCTTTTCATTTCTACCTCTTATTGTTCTTCCAGGTACAACAGAACAGATCGTGTCGTCTACGGCATCATCATCATCATCATCATTCACAGTCTATTTGTCCTTCTCAATAATCTCCAGTTCATCCTCTTTTGCGCCGCTGCGCGAGCTGATGTTCAGTGACGAGACCATCACGCGACGCGTCTGTCGCTCTTTGTTTGTATTTTTCTTGTGCATTCTGTTCCACAGGCTTCGCCGTATGCAGGCCCCATGCTATTGTTGCGCCCGTGCGCTGCCTTTTTCCAGTGGACATTAACGTCGCGCCCGTGCATTGCGCAGCCGATCGCCTTTGCGCGCCACATTCGGCCCGCCTCGGAAACAAGTTCCTCCCCGCTCGTGTATATAGTATTTCCGCCTCGCGTCTCTGCAAGAGAGGCATTAGTCACGGCTGCTTCGAGAGCCGCAAAGCGATCGTGCGGACACATATGCGCGCGCGCGCGCACGCAACCAACTTCGTGATACGAGAATCGCCAAAGCACGAATGGCGGAAGACGAGAAAGAAAGAGAATCTGGCAGCTAGGACAAACATTCGAGAAGCGTGGGAGAAGAGGGAAAAGAAAAAGAAAGGAGAAACCCTGACCTTCTCCGGAATGAAGTTGGCTGCACGCTGAGCGCCAACGGAACTGCAGCGCCTCCTGACGGATTTACGCGTATACTTGCGCGAGGAAAAGACAAAGAGCACATAAAACCACTGGCGTAAATCATTAGGGGTGAGAGTGTGTGGGAGGGGGCAAGTTAGGTAGGTCCAGACACTTTTGTGTTCGTGCTGAGGACACCTCTTGCAAGTGTCCTCTCAACCCTCTACCTCAATATTTATACTTCAGAAATCGCTCTTAAATTAAATTGCTCGATCGTGGCGCTTGGTACCGGTGCTGCCTTAATGAGCGGTTAACATTGTCATTTTGTGTCTTTAACAACTAAATGAACAATGTTGTGTTGAAATTGGTTATATCGGTGTATTCGATGTTTTATGACATTATCAATTCATGCCGCGATACACTCTTAAATAAGAAAACAGGTGTAGTGGTGTTCACATGTCTTACGTAGAATCGTCTCTCCTTAAAGCAATCTCTGAAATCTGAAGCCCTTTCAAAGAGCAGGAAAAAAGCACAAAAGTTAAACCTAGTTGAAGCTAGTTCTCTTTTAAACAGACTGTGCAAAGCAAGAGCTTTCTGAAATGCAACGAGTTGACGTGGCGCGATATGCCTTATTACGCTGAGTTTACAATCAAAAGTAAATTAAAAAATGCCCAATCATCTGCAGTTATTTATTTATGTCGAATATTTGAAGGAAGTCACTGAAGATCAAGTATCAATCCGATTGTTGCGTGAAGGTCATCGCGTTATTAAAAATTGAGGCTCGTTTTTTTTAAATCCCATTTTGGTATTGATATATATATATATATATATATATATATATATATATATATATATATATATATATATATATATATATATATATATATATATATATATATAACAACCTGCAACCTTCGAATAACGCGTTCGATGCTCTACCACTGAGCTACCATGGTGGCCATCCCCCCAGTCCACTTTATTGGGTATTTATCTGAATTTAGACGTGGGAGTGTCAGTCAGCGCCATCTGTAGCCATGGTGGCGAATGTGGCACACTCTTTATGAGCCTGTTTTGGCGTCACTTAGCATGTGAACTTATTACGTGCTGGCAGCTGACCAATAGTCCCTCGTATACAAGAGACTATATATATAGATATATAGATAGAGAGATTAGATATAGAGAGATATATATGATACTATAGATATATATATATATAGAGATATATATATATTATATAGATATATATATATATATATATATGTATATATATATTATATATATATGTGTGTGTGGGTGTGTGTGTGTGTGTGGTGTGTGTGTGTGTGTGTGTGTGTGTGTGTTGTGTGTTGTGGGTGTGTCACAAAAAGGGCCGACAGGACAAGGTTGTGTCTACCATTGTGAGTTTCTGTCTTATTCGATTTACGGCCACTTCAAACACTGAAAAGGCGAAAGTCTCATACACTGTACATCGCGTGTATTTATATTCTCGCCGTAACCTTCGGAAAGACGAATAGGCTTTACGGGGGAGACAGTCGAAGTGGCGTCGGGTTTTCAAATTTCCATCGCAAGTGGGCTGCCGGCTTGACTTGGAAGTTGCGATCTGGTCTGGGACGGCGCCCATCGGGGGGTGGGGGGTATACGTATAAACACAACACGTTCGCCCTTTTTGGTGAGTGGAGAGTTTGTCGTTTGACGCAGGCGTTGCAACGCCCCGGAAAACGTTCGATAACGGGCCTTTGAACAGAACCGAAGGAAGAAAAAAAAAGTCGAAACTGCTTGCGCATGTGTCGGCGCTACTGTGCCCAAAATAAATGTGTACTGAATGCAGCGGCCTAGGAAATAATAAAACAGTTCGCAGACGGTTTGTACTTGCAGTCATTGTTGAACGGCTCCATCCACGAAGCTCATTATACGCAGTTATCAAGGACCCTTACCTAATTAAATGAGTCCAGACAGGGGCTCTGTCGGAAATTTGTTTCGCTCTGCTAGTAATAGTTGTAGTAAATTCAGTCGTGTCCCATGTCCAGTCAACTTCCTGACGACAAAAAGCTAGGAAGATGAATTTCAATAGTTAACGTGCCTGGCTCTATGTGCTCAAACTTCAGAGGGCCACTAACTTCAACCAGACAAGCCCGCAGCCGGGAGAGGGTGTGTCCTGTACCACCCAACCCCCCGAAATTTTGACGGAGGGGAGTATTTTAGAGAAAACAAGTGATGAAAATGCTTGTTTCTCTAGCATTCAGTCAAAGTACTAGGAAACCCTATCCCCTCCCTGAAAATATTCCTGACAAGGTGCCGTATATAATCTGACCATGACTTGTTTATCAACCAACCAGCATCTTCAAGAAGGAGTCGGGGCACCCAGACATCTCCCCCGAAGCTGCGCACTGCTTAGAGCAGTGAAGCTGACCGTTAGACCTTCTAAGATTGCGCAGGGGTGAGCTGTTCTATACCTCGGTAGACAGACCTTGCGTCGCCACCAACGCAGGTGTCGTAAAATTCGCGAGCCCGACGTCGCCTAGCGGCATAGCCAACGCACATACGCAGCACAGCCCGCTTACCGCACGACATGGAGTGTTTGTCAAAACGTGCAAGCTCGTACTTTACGACACACATCCGTATTCGTCGTCTGCTGTCGCCACGGGCTGGGTTACAGCGCGAACTCTCCCCCTTTTTTCGCCTAACCGCCGCGTATGCAGTGAGAGAAAGGTTAGATCGCTCCGCGTAACTCGGTCCGGCGTATTTCATGGAAGCTTTTGCGGCCCACGCAATGTTCCCGCGTCTGCCCTTCTGCGCAGTTGCGCGCACACTGGCGTTGTATACGCATACCCACTTGCAATTCCATGCACCGACTGCACGCACGATGCATTTTTAACGCCTAGTACTACTACCGTAGACGATTCGCGCGCCCCACAGCGCAGGCGGACAAACGCACGCGGACACGCATTCGACGCACGCGCTGTTCTTTTTTTTTTTTCAACTGACGGCCTGCAAGAAGTCTGACCCGTTGCAAAACGTGCATCCTTCTAGTCCCACGCCATTCTACGCAGAGAACCCAGTATAGTTTCTCGCAGCCCTGTGGACGAATGCCTTGGCCGATCGGTAAGGCAGGAACATGAATAGAGAAGGGCCATTTTCCAAAGACGAGAGAGCGGTTTCTTACTCGCCTTCAGTATACCCTTCCGAAAGGCGCAGCCTCCTTCTCGCCACTTACTTCTTCGTAAATAAACTAGTCGGTGAACTATAAGCCATGAGGCTACCAGGATTTCGAGCTTGCCTTTGCGCGGTCGTAAACGCACAAAACGAAGGGAAATCAGTTGATCGAGAACGATAACCGACAACGTAGAACGGGCGTGCGACTGCGTGGGAGGAAACTTCACAAGTAATAATAATAATAATAATAATAATAATAATAATAATAATAATAATAATAATAATAATAATAATAATAATAATAATAATAATAATAATAATAATAACTATGGTTTAACGCCCTAAAACCAAGATATGAATATGGGAGACGCCGTAGTGGAGGGCTCCGTAAATATCGACCAATCTGATTAACGCGCACCTATATAGGCACACGGGCCTCACGCATTTTCGCCTCCACCGAAAACGCAGCCGCAGGGATTCGATCCCGCAACCTGCGGGTCAGCAGGCAAGCACGATAGCCACTAGACCACAAGGGCGCGGGGACAATTTACAACTGATAGCTCTTGTACGGACCAATCGAGAGCTTAAATTTTTCGTGGCGTGACGTGCACAGGCGTCATGGTTCGTCCCGTGAAGACCTGAAAAGACGGGAGAAAACAACGCACTTGCTCACTGTATTATCAGAGCACGTTTATAGGGGCCTTTTAAAGAAAATTATCTGTTCGTGTTTTGCCGTTCGGTGTTATAGAATCTATGCTTGTAGGCCTTGCAAACTAGCATAGGCCTTGCTGCACGGAACTCCGTAAACGAAATATATAGCGTTTATCTGCTGCAGCATTCGGGGCTCGTCGCTGGCGGTGAACTCATACGGAGAACCCGACTTCAGCGTTGTTATTATGCACGCGATCGGTAGCAGAGTAGTAATTAGTCGGCCCAACATAGGCTCTCTACAGAAGCGGGCACTTCATCTCGGCCCTACTGTAGGGGATCACCGCTGGGACCGTGCTCCATGATGTTCGTGCTTCCGACCTATGCTTCCGATTGTGTCACGTGCCTACACCAAAATACTTACCCCTCTGTTCGCGTCCTCGATGCGCTGCCCGTAACCGCTAGAATAGTTGGCGGGTGCAGAACGATATGCAAAACATCACGTGGAAGGTGACGAAGAAATTCGCGTGCGGTACATCGGCCTCTCAATTTTTTAGTCGTCAGCCAGGTCACTCTGGTTGCGTTAGTCACACTTCTCCCAAAGCGGAAACATTCATTTCATTATAGACACGATGCAACGAGTACTCTATCGAGGAATATGAAAGGAGATAACCAAATTACTCTGAAGACACCTCACTGCATGATTGCGTGCCCCGCATCAGTGCTTGCGTGGTTGTTCAATCGAAGAGTGCTACTTGTTTCGTACAAACGTGCAGGCTCACTTTAAGAGTATAATGTATCCTTGCATTAAAAAAAAAATCGAATGTTTCACTCGATAGTGCGGTTGTGCACTGTATACCGTACATTTAGAGGGCGAATAGGAAGGGGGGATATGGCAAGTAAAGGAGAACAGCACTCGAAACCGACAAAGACGGCACAAAAAAGACGCAGCCAAAAGTTGAGGCAAGAATCACAGGTAAAACTGAGTTCGTCAGCTCGATTGTATATCGTCAAATTTACAATAGCATAGCTACACGTGAAAACACGCCCACTCATCATTCGGTTCTCGGGGGTTTTGGTGACACTTCACAGACTTAAACTTCTTGTTCCGTTATATATATATATATATATATATATATATAGATATATATATATATATATATATATATATATATATATATATATATATATATATATATATATATATATATATATTGTAATGAATTAATGAATCTGAGTAACGGACGCTCTGCTGGCAACGAAGAAGACGATGAGGATCGGTGGCTGCAGTAGTAGCTCGCGCACGCCGCTCGCCATTAGCCAGACCTGCCTGATAAAGGACATTTTGCCAAGCTACGTCTGAACCTTTCTCGACGCACAACACCTCCATTTTAAGTGGTGGAGGAGCCGGGGTTCTCATCAACCTGGAACTTCGCAATCGGACGCTTCCCTCACCGTTCACCATGACTGCTCCTGGCCCTTCTCAAGCTGCCTTACCAACGACAGTCTACTGTACTGGCGCGCCTCGGCAACGCGACCCACCAATTTTTCGCGGCAACGATGAACAAGACGTCGAGGACTGGCTCGTCGAGTACGAAATCGTAAGCGCTTCCAACAAGTGGAACGCCTGCGACCAGCTCAAAAACGTGCGCTTTTACCTCGCTGATGTGGCCAGCCTCTGGTTCAAGAACCACGAAGGCGAAATTACCAGCTGGTCCGCCTTCAAGACCACCATCTCCGCGGTCTTCGGCCGTCCCGCCGTGCGCCGGCTTCGCGCGGAACAGCGTCTCCGTAGTCGAGTCCAGCGCAGGGACGAGACTTTTACGAGTTACATTGAAGATGTCTTGTCCCTTTGTAAGCGCGTCGATGAATCTCTAACCGAACGCGACAAAATCAAGCACATCATCAAAGGAGTTGACGACGACACCTTCCAGATGCTCGTCGCTATAGGAATCCACAGACCGTCACCGATGTTGTCCAGCTCTGTGAGGAGTACGACGAGTTGCGTAAGCAGCGTGTCTCGACGCGCAGGGCCGCAGAAGATACGGCTGAAGTTTCCGCCCTCGTACACGACGTCGCTGCTGATCACACTGTCTTACTGCCCCAAATCAAACAATTCATTCGTGAGGAAGTTGCGCGTCAGCTTTCTCTTGTGGCCGAAGCATCCGCGCCAGTGACCTCGTTAGACCCACGTCTACGCCAGGTCATTGAGACACAGGTCACGCAAGCACTGCCTCCATCGCCACCTGTCCCTACGCCGCTGACCTACGCTGCCGTCGTTGCTAGACCCCCAGCCCCACCTGTCTCTGGCGCATACCGGGGCACCGGGTCCTCCTACCCTACGACGCTGCCTACATACGCGGCACCCCATCCCGTTTCGCCCCCTGCACCTTCTGTCGTTAACCCATGGCGCACCTTGGATAATCGACCCATCTGTTTCGCATGCGGTTTCGTGGGACATATAGCACGCTACTGTCGCCGTCGCAACTTCCAGCCTCCAAACCATGGGAATTCTGCAAATTACCAGGCTGCCCAGAATACCCAGCGACCATCTTCTCCTATCACCGACTCATTGTCCCCACGACGCCCCGTCGATTCTCGCCGGTCATTACCACCCCGTCGCCGATCTGTCTCCCCGATGCTTCGGCGCACGAGCCCCGCTCGAGAGGAAAACTGACAGCCGCAGTTCCGGAGGCAAGAACTGCGTCGTCGTCGAACTTTCTAAGACCTCCTCTTTGTCCGACAAACGAAATTGATGTGATAGTAGAAGGTGTTGCTGTACGTGCACTTGTCGACACAGGCGCCGTCGTTTCTGTAATTAGTGAAAAACTGTGTCGCGATTTGAGAAAAGTTACAACGCCGCTTACGAATCTTGCTCTGCGTACAGCCACCTCCCATTTCATCGCGCCGACAGCTCAGTGCACAGCACGCGTTCTTATTCAAGATGTTTGGTACGCCGTCAACTTTGTTGTTCTCCCACGTTCATCTTACGACGTCATACTAGGATGGGATTTCCTTTCTACCCATCAGGCCCTCGTCGACTGCGCTCGTGCTGAACTCACGTTGACGAATCCGTGCCTTGATGTCGACCACCACAGTCCCTCGAAAGTGTTTGCCGCAGCTGACGTCCGCATCGCGCCGTTGTCCGCCGTCCTAGTGCCTGTGTTTTCCCCTGCTGCAACTAACTCGACGCTCCTGTTCCAACCAACTATAGCTAGTGTGCAACACCGAACCATCGTCCTCCCGTTTGCCGTCATCAACTTTTCCAATGGTTCGGCGGTACTTTATGCGTGCAACGTTTCTGCTTGCCCGTACATCCTGCTACGCGGTGAGTGTCTGGGAAGCCTCGAGACCTTAAATTGTATTTTCGAAGACCCGATCTATCCAGACAAGCCATTTCTACCGACTTGTGCCATTGCACCCGCAACTGACGCTAATGAACCTATGGATGTATTCCTCAAGTCCATCGATTGTAACCTCACGCCTGGGCAGCAGAAACAGCTGATCAAGCTCCTACATCGTTTTCGAGCCTCGTTTGACCACAATCAGCCTTCCTTAGGTCGAGCGTCATCTGTTGTTCACCGTATAGATACCGGTCAAGAGACGCCATTACGGCAGCGTCCATATCGTGTGTCAACTACCGAACTGCCTTGCCATCAATGAACAGGTTGACGACATGCTGACACGTGGCATAATCGAACCGTCAAGCAGTCCCTGGGCCTCTCCAGTTGTGTTGGTGAAGGAGAAGGACGGATCCATCAGGTTTTGCGAGGACTACCGGCGTCTCAACCGAATCACGCGCAAGGATGTCTATCCGCTGCCACGCATTGACGATGCCTTGGACTGCCTACAGGAAGCCGAATTTTTCTCTTCTTTAGATCTCCGCTCTGGATACTGGCAGGTACCCATGGCAGAGGCTGATCGCGAAAAAACTGCTTTCATCACGCCCGACGGGCTTTACGAATTCACAGTCATGCCCTTCGGCCTCTGCAACGCGCCAACGCTTTCGAGCGGATGATGGACTCTATCCTTCGAGGCCTCAAATGGAACGTTTGCCTTTGTTATTTAGATGATATTGTCGTCTTTTCAACTGATTTTGACACCCATTTAACCCGCCTCGAGAAAGTCCTCGCGTGTATTTCTGCCGCGGGGCTGCAACTGAATCTGAAGAAGTGCAATTTCGCCGCTCGAAAGCTTACAATCCTTGGCCACGTGATTTCAAAAGACGGCATTCTTCCTGACCCTGCCAAACTAACAGCCGTTTCAGCGTTTCCCAAACCGACCACCATGAAAGAGCTCCGAAGCTTCATAGGCCTTTGCTCTTACTTCCGGCGCTTCGTCCGCAATTTCGCGACGATCATCGCTCCTTTGACCAAGCTCCTCGCCGGCTCCAGAGACCTTTCAGCCTGGTCTGCCACCTGTTACGACTCTTTCAATGAACTGCGCCGCCTCCTCACGTCGCCGCCTATTCTGCGACACTACGACCCATCGGCACCCACAGAGATCCACACCGACGCTAGTGGTGTCGGGCTAGGCGCTATTCTTGCACAGAAGAAAGACGGCTTCCAAGAGTACGTGGTTGCCTACGCAAGCCGAACTCTTAGCAAAGCCGAAAGCAACTATTCTGTCACTGAAAAGGAATGCCTCGCCATTATTTGGGCGATAGAAAAATTTCGACCTTACGTGTACGGGCGCCCTTTTGACGTCGTGACTGACCACCACGCCCTCTGCTGGTTGTCGTCATTGAAGGATCCAAGCGGTCGCCTCGCCCGATGGGCATTACGCCTCCAAGAATATAATATTCGCGTGGTCTATCGCTCCGGCCGGAAACATTCGGACGCAGACGCCCTATCCCGTTCGCCTCTACCCCCTGACCCGGACTGCTGCGAAAGTCTAACCTGTGATGCCACTGCCGTCACCATCGCCGACATGCCATCTGAGCAACGCAAGGACCCTTGGGTTGCTTCAATTCTAGACATCCTGGCTGGGCGGACGGCTTCCCCCCCTTCTCGCACGTTGCGTCGGCAAGTGGAGCATTTCGCCACTCACGACGACGTGCTGTACCGACGCAACTACGCACCCGGTGGACGTCAGTGGCTACTCGTGATTCCACGTCATCAGCGATCCGAAATTTGTTCCACGTTTCATGACGACCCGCAATGTGGCCACGCAGGTTTCCTGAAGACTTATTCTCGCATACGTCTCCGATATTACTGGCGTGGCATGTACCGTTTTATACGACAATACGTTCGGGCCTGCTCGACGTGCCAGAGACGAAAAACTCCCCCTTGTCACGCCAGCGGTACCTTGCTACCCTTACCATGCCCATCTCGACCATTCGACCGCGTCGGCATCGATATCTATGGTCCCCTTCCCAACACTGCTGACGGTAACCGCTGGATCATAGTTGCCGTCGACCATCTCACGCGGTATGCCGAAACTTCATTCCTTCCCTCGTCTACAGCGAAAGACGTTGCGACTTTCGTTCTTCACAACATCGTATTACGTCATGGAGCACCTCGGGAGTTACTGAGCGATCGTGGTCACGTATTCTTGTCAGACGTCATCACAGCATTGCTGCGTGAGTGCCACGTCGTTCACCGCACTACAAGTGCCTATCATCCCCAGACCAATGGAATGACAGAGCGCTTCAACCGCACCCTTGGTGACATGCTGTCTATGTATATCTCGTCAGACCACTCCAATTGGGACCGAGTGCTCCCGTTTATCACGTTCGCTTATAATACCGCCATTCAAAGCACTACTGGGTTCTCTCCTTTTTTCCTCCTTTACGGACGCGAACCTTCTTGCACTATGGACACCATTCTTTCGTACAAACCTGACTCCTCAGAGTCCACGACTTTGTCTCAAGCCGCTACATACGCAGAGGAATGCCGCCAACTGGCAAGATCATTCACAACCCAAGACCAAGGACGCCAAAAGCACCACCATGACGCATCAAATAACACTACTTCCTACGATCCAGGTTCACTCGTCTGGCTGCATGTTCCTTCTGCTACACCTGGCCTTTCTACCAAGTTGGTCCCCAAGTATCACGGCCCATATCGTGTGCTACAAAAAACGTCACCGGTGAATTACCTCATCGAGCCACTGGAACCATCTTCTGACCAACGTCGTCTTGGCCAGGAAATTGTCCACGTCTCGAGACTCAAGCCCTGCTACGACCCTCCCGTGTTTACTTGTCCATAGGTCGCCAGGATGGCTCCTTATTTCGCGGGGAGTAATTGTAATGAATTAATGAATCTGAGTAATGGACGCTCTGCTGGCAACGAAGAAGACGATGAGGATCGGTGGCTGCAGTAGTAGCTCGCGCACGCCGCTCGCCATTAGCCAGACCTGCCTGATAAAGGACATTTTGCCAAGCTACGTCTGAACCTTTCTCGACGCACAACACCTCTATTTTAATATATATATATATATATATATATATATATATATATATATATATATATATATATATATATATATATATATATAAGCCTTTGTGCTCTCTAAATGGGAGTGGAGGGGGGCTTTGACCCTTCCCCTTTCCGAACGCCTATGCGCGTCATTATGCTGCCCTGCTGAACACAAAGTTTCGACTTTCTCTTACTACGTCAGTGGCCGAATTCCGATGCTGCGGGAATGCGAAAACACTTCAGTGTATGCGTGCCCTCATCGCAGGTTGTAAAGAGCCTCGTCCCCGTCTAATTATTAAACTTAATCCCAAGCCCATAGCGGTACGCTGTCATGCTGGTATGGGAAATATTGAAGAATTTCCATTTCGCAACGGCTTCTTTTTGTCCCGTTTCCAATGTTACAACTAAACGAAGTTGCTTTAAACGCATGAAAACGAGTGCAGAGTTGGCGATGCTCATGCGCGTGCGTTTGCGTAACTACACTCACAAATCGAACAGCTTTTGAACAAAACGAAGCCGTATTCCGCCGTGAACGTGTCTGTACGTAGAAAGATTTAACTTTAAAGAGAGCGATAAGCTGCCGTTGTGATCAGCAACGAATTATGTTGCATGCCTCAGCTTTTGACATCTGTCTGACCTGTAGTCGACATGAAGGTCGGGGCGTCAAATGTAATGGAATTACTATATCCGTTATAACTTCTCCGGCTTGCACGTTACAAACTAGAAACAAAAAAAACTCTAAGTGAGACTTGTTGTGGGGGAATATCGGGACGTATACATCTTCCACAAGTTTGCCTATATAATCTTCGGGACACCTCGCAAACGCCCGGATTGTCGATCTCAGGGTTTGTCTGAACCGGGAAGTCTGGTGGTGGGATCTACGGCAGTGCAACGCCGATGCACTGTTATGCTATGTGTACTGGCGTGTTACCATGACACTCTGGGGGACACGATCGCTGGATTCAGTGCCGACCGGTTGTGCCCTCGCGATCTCTGACGACAGCGTAGCTCTGGCCGACTGGATTGGCCCTATGCCACTCGGACTCCTGTGACCGTGTTTCCATCTTTTCTATCTGTCCTATCTCTCATAAGTCGTCGCTCGCTGTCCTAGCGCGTCTCTCTCTCTCTCTCTCTCTCTCTCTCTCTATATATATATATATATATATATATATATATATATATATATATATATATACTTTTAATCCTATCCTTTTAATCCCTCCTCACCCCCATCCCTTGTGAGCTACTGGTGAGGTGTCGCACGCTGATGCAGACAGTTACGGGGCTCACTTTTCTCTTCTTTTTTTGCCTTCTTTAACCACAATCTCTCTCATGACACTCTACATTGTCCCCCGTAAGCTGTATAGACAAAGATATACTTACTGATATTGCTTATGTACAAAAAGTGTCCCACAACATACGTCTTACGACGCGTCCACATGCTTAGGTACGTATGAGTCGTTGCCGTAAGCCCTCCGCGCATACGTAAGCCGATTGTTCGGTCCACGCGCTCCTCCACGGTCTGCAGTGGCCCAGACGACCGCGTGGCCTAAATCTGGGGCAACATATTCAGGGGCTTTAGCAACAGACACCGCGGAAAGGTCACCACGGTAAACTACAATCCACTGCAACTTCTTTCGTCACAAGGCATGTTGTTCACTTCTTTCGTATGCCAAGTTGCACATTCGGCGTGCGTGCGGAGTTCCGTTCAAGCCGAGAGTCAACGACGCATTGATGCACGTTCCCCCGATCCGTAGTCCGTGAATTCGAAGATGCACGATGAGAGACAGACAACCAGCCAGCGGGTGACCTGACATTGTCTTCGAGTGCCTGCACATGTGCGTGTGTGGTGGTGGTACGAAATGATACGGTCCCTTTCATATTTGATTAAAAAAAACACCCGCACGGCGGAACATGATTGAGGTTTGCGCACGCGTATCAGTGTATACGTGAGCCGAGGACAAAGTGGATCAAGTTCGTGAAGTTCTCAGACGCCCGTGAAGACGCGCGTGCTCAGGGTTATCTTCAGCTGGGCACGAATATAGGATGGCACCCACGAAGTACATGTCTGGTAATTTGGTCAGGAGTAGCAGATATCGGAACGAAGGCTGTATACGATGCTAAGCTGTGCTCTACAACTTCCTCTACTATTACAATTTCATCTTATAGTCTATGACCTACAAAGCAGGAGAAGGAGAAGAATGCTGTGAGTTGCAGCCCTGCCGCGGTGGTCTAGTGGCTAAGGTACTCGGCTTCTGACCCGCAGGTCACGGGATCGAATCCCGGCTGTGGTGGCTGCATTTCCGATGGAGGCGAAAATGTAGGCCCATGTGCTCAGATTCGGGTGCACGTTAAAGAACCCCATGAGGTCGAAATTTCCGGAGCCCTTCATTATAGGGCGTCTCTATTAATCATATGGTGGTTTTGGGACGTCAAACCCCACATATCAAATCAAATGTTGTTGGTGGGAGGTGTATCTAGCCTTGTAGTTGACTCGTGCGAAGCCTGATGTTTTACATAGAGACGTGCCAGGGATAACCTGCGTTCTTATTGGATAAGTAGCCGTAAATTTGATCTTATTTTCTATACGGCCTTCTCACATACATACATACATACATACATACATACATACATACATACATACATACATACATACATACATACATACATACATACATACATACATACATACATACATACATACATACATACATACATACATACATACATACATACACGCCCCGCCGCGGTGGTCTATTGGCTAAGGTACTCGGCTGCTGACCCGCAGGTCGCGGGTTCACATCCCGGCTGCGGCGGCTGCATTTCCGATGGAGGCGGAAATGTTGTAGGCCCGTGTGCTCAGATTTGGGTGCACGTTAAAGAACCCCAGGTGGTCGAAATTTCCGGAGCCCTCCACTACGGCGTCTCTCATAATCATATGGTGGTTTTGGCACGTTAAACCCCACAAATCAATCATCATCAATCATCATACATACATACATACATACATACATACATACATACATACATACATACATACATACATACATACATACATACATACATACATACATACATACATACATACATACATACATACATACATAACATTATCATGTAAATGAGCCGGGTTGGCAGTTTTTCTTTTGTTAATTTCTTTCTTGCTTGCTTTCTTTTGATGTGGAAGAATTCAACAGGCGTCGTTGCTAAGCAGTCTTCGGTTTTGTCTGTTCGTTTCTGTGTTCTACGCGTGTAATGCAAGTTTAAAAACCATGTAGCTTGTCTATAAGTACACCATGAGAGGCTAAATCGTTTCACGAAGTGCATCGTCGTTATTTGTGTGTCGTTTGTTGTTATAAAGTCAGTTACCGCACATCGCCTTTCGTGCATGCATTCAGGCAGCTCCTTGCGGAGGCGCTTCACGAGTTCAAAAACACCGCGCTAAGTTTCCCTCTATTGCTCTATTCCGTCTCTGTGACATGTACAGGCCCGTAATCGTAATTTGTACAGTACATTTTCTCTGTATTGTGCTTCGGACAGTCAGAGAATGGGGGAGGGGATATCATAAACATAAATAAAAGCAAAACGTGGGATATCGTTCTGTTTATTTGATCAAAGCGATTCTTACAAGCGTAGTCCCGTGAGATGATCCGTGCGACAATAGCGTATTGATACATCCGCGAGTGCATCCGTGCTTTGAATCGTGCTTTGCGGACGATCCCGACCGTTCCCAAGATACTGAATCGCGTCCCCGCAAGGCGGAGCACTCTGTAGCAAGACGACGTTCAGCATCGTAGCTCGTCCTTTATATTTTGACATATATAAAAGGGCAAGCCATTCAGCATCGTCCACGTCTGTTCACTATCGCAGGCAGGACGGAAATCAACGGGACGCAGCGCCTCGGCGAAGCGCGTCGCTAGGAAGGAAGCGACACGTAGCGGCTGAGAAGGAAGAAACGACGCTAGGAAGGAAGCGACACGGTGCGGCTGAGAAGGGAGAAACGACGCTAGGAAGGAAGCTACACGGTGCGGCTGAGAAGGGAGAAACGAAAGCTCCGGCCCGTTGCACAATGGGGCACGGCCCGATGAAACCGAAACACACGCAGCAAAGGTGAGACGCCGACGCATCGGAGACAATAGACAATCGGAGTGTGTGTGCGTGCGATGAGAGAAGCCCCCCGATTCACGCTGCAGTTCCGTCGATGAAAGAAGAGTTATGCCCCAAGGAAAACAAAAAGGAAGTCAAAAGCTTTCTACAACAGCATGCGGCTCCAGGTGAGAAACGCCTTCTTCCTTTGCCCCCCTCAACCTTCTTTTGACGGTGGTGGTGCAAGGCCTTTGAAGGAGCACACTTTTTGGTCAAGTTTCTTTTTCGTGAAGAAACTTCTCAGTCGTGACGTGGTTTTGAAGCTTTCGCTTTTTTTTTTAATGCCGCCGCCCACAGAGTCTTTCGTGTGCCGTTTGCACTTGTGTTCGTAATCTTTTCCCTATTTTTTTTATATTAAAGTCAGCCGTTGGGATTCGAGAATGGCATGCAGGACACAAAGCGTGATCATATGAATACGTAAGGGTAGTGTCCAGATTGCAGAGACACCAAGCATGGTCGGCAAAAGCGCACTGTAAAAATAAGGCAGACGCGGCCACAAGTAGTCAAAAACAGAATACCTTCTGTCACTTCTGCATTGTCTTCTGCAGTCTATGACGCTGTGAAAACAAACAAAACAAACAAACAAAAATCTTCTATAGGCTCAAATTTCTGCACACCGCAGGTTACTAAAGTGCGAGTGTGAAATGGACAATCGGTTAGGACTTTGCTTTAGAATTCCTAAAACAATTTTTACTGACACTTCAAATGAATTGTTGTTACGACAGGCAGAATGATTTGGTAACTCTTAACTCTTTTAAAAGATGAATCGTGCGCACAACAAAAAAATAAAATAGAGCTCAATCTTCAGACTATTGTTGACATTTTATGTACATTCACGATAAATAAACGATATTACTTAATACTTATTAGCGATTGAACAGGAATGATGGCTAAGGAAGGGAAAGCTATGTAATATTTTAAGCTAGATTTCTACCCTTTTAGTTATGTTTCTGTCCAATAAGGGAAGTTTGAAGTGGTTAACGTAGAAACGGCCACTTTATGTTCATATTCAATGATATTTGCAGTCTTTCAGTGACCATTAGCACTGCTACACCTTTTTCCCACCTGTCCAGCCTGAAAATTTCTGCCCCACGCCCTGTCCTATTTTTGCCTTGACATTTTAGTTGTCTCATGCAGGACGCCACCACACTTCGCTCCCTTGAAACGGCTTGACATCGTGACATCGCTGCGGCCGGTGGCTATCAAACGAAGAAAAGATTTAAATAAAGTTTTAAATGCTCATTCATTGATGATCACGTCATTTCGTTTCGTGCAAATGGGTGCGCTTCAATTACTTTTGATGTTCTGTGTATTGTTGTGGCTCGGGGTGCTGAGTCGTATCCCACCTCGGCCAACCAGTTGTTGCGGGTCGGAAGGAAGGTCACTGGATGATACGACAGCAAAACCTGGTCTCTTGTGGTAGCGTGGTGTAGCTTCGGGTTGAGGAAACGAGCGCTTACAAGATGGGGATACGAAAAAACAAACAGGTTTATGGCACTATTTACAAATATTTACAGCATAGGAAGGTTAGGAGTTCACAAACCACGAACGTGGTGGTTGAACCGCTACACAGTTCAGAGCCTTCACAAACTACGAACGTGGTGGTTGAACCTTTACTTGGTTCAGAGCGACGTCCCGCACTCGGCGGCGTCCTTATAAGCCCTGTCGGGCTCCTCCTTCTTGCGGGGAACACCAATCACACACACACAACAGGTGAAAGGTACGAGCAGGCACGGCGCACGTGAACATCCAATTTTGAGTCAAGATCACTGCACTGAAAGGTGGCGCCAGAGAGGCTCTTGCTCGTCGTGTATGTCGCTGGTCAAGGGGTCCCAAGCTTCGGACAGCAGACATCAAACGGTCCGCCAATCTGTCCGCTCAATTAGCAGGGCACTTTGTGGCGGCGGTCGCCGTTTCTTCAAAGGCAGACGCTGTCTTTGTTGTCCCCTCTGGAACGGCTTACAGCTTCGTGGCGACACGACGTCTCATCCGCCGGCTAGCAGGGACAATACCTGGCGGGCATAGGCATCCGGCGAGTCGGCTACTTGTTTGAGGATTAAAAGAGCGCCGCTCCCCCGTCAGCTCTCGACGCTGGTTCCAAGAAAACCTGGGTTCCAGGCGTGGGAACGCGGCCCGGCTACGCTTCTCAGCGACAGCATGGCGCCTACCGATGGCGGTCATAACAGCTTCCCCCTCGCCAGATGAGTCACGGAGGGCAGCGGTCAACACTGCTGCTCGCAGGGACGACGAAAGGGTCAGTAGTTGAATGCCAAGAACTGGCCTTCGCTTGTGGCATGGTCCGGGTGATTGCCGAATCTTCGACAGCATCTCTGATACTCGACCACATGTACAAGCAAGCACTCGGCCCCCTTCGAACATACCAAGCCAAAAGAGGGATGGCAAACCAATTTTCTTTACTAGCTTTAACAAAAAGCTCACACTCTAAACTCTCAGGACTCACTTGAGCTGAGAAACCAGACGTGCTACCTTATAAATTTACATAAGATGCACGAAAAAAAACTAAAATATCAATTTTGATACACCAAGAGCACTCCAGAATGGTTTAGAAAGAGCGGCTGAGCGCGTCAGCATTTACATTCAATTTGCCCTTTTTTTCCTGATGCCAAAATTATATTTTCGATGAATCAAGCTCTGCCTCACAAGGCGACTGTTCTTTGATGTCACGGTTTGCAGCCAAGGGGACAATGGTCTGTATCTACTTTAAATTTAGCCCTCCCCTGAGATAACACTGCCACTAATGAATGCTCTACACAAGGCAAGCGCATTCATTTCCTGAAGCGCAGTACGTTATCTCACGAGAGCCCAAATTCTGGCTCAAGTAGAACACATCATACTCGTTGCCACTGTCGTCGAGACATATAACGGCAGCCTCCTTTTTGTCGCTGACTACTTACACGGTTCTGTCTCGCTGAGAGCATCGGTCCGGAACTCGAATTCAGCGAGCGCTAAGATTGTTCCAACATCAGTCTTTGTTTACGTGTACCAATAACCGTCTACTACTGAGACATTAAGCTCACCAGCCTCCCGAAAGCTTAACCTAAGCTGTGACCTAATGGTCTACCTCAACGGTTAGGGAAAGCTTGATGATCTTCTCATGATCACTAGATCAATCATTCTCCAAAGAAGACAACGACAACAAATGTCACAAACACTGCCTTCTAGCAGGTTTGTTCAGTTAGTTACCTGCCTCTGGTAACGCTTTTGATTGAAAAAACATTGAGTTCTTCTGAGCGTTTTTCAATTATTCTCATTCCTGCAGCGCTGCAAAATGCACGGCACTAATAACCAAACGCTTAAGCCTTCACAGTTGCTCTAATTATTTATCTTTACGTTACGTTGCAACACACCGTGTACCACACAAAAATAATTCTAGGTAAAAACACCTAAAAAGCAATTGCATAGGTTTTATGCCAAAACCGTGCAATAAGATTCTCAATGCGCGCAACGGCAACTCTACCGTGTCGCGCCAAACTTAATCATTTTACGAAATCACTTGGTTTATGTTAACATCTTCCTTCAAATGCTCGTTCACTCCAAATCCACTTGACAGTGAAGGCATACGATATAACACTAAACCTTAAAAACACTCGAAAATAACACTTTTCTGTTTTTAACTTCTCGATATTTTCGTACTAGTGATTAAAGCACTTCTAGTTCGGCGGTTTTCTTTCTGCAAACTTTACATCAAATTTTGTAACCTATACACAATTGAAACGACTCCAACATGAATCTTCAATGTCGCACTGAATAACCTTATTTAGCACACGCGTGCAACAATTACTCAAACTGACCGCCCCCTTTTCGCAATTAGATTCGCTTGAATCGCACACGATGGGGTCGCGGTCCCGGCGGTTTTCCAGCAGGCCTGAGGCTACTAAACACTCGAACGTTAGGCTGTGTCCTGCCGTCACGCCTCATTTTCCACTTCGTCCTGTTCCCCTCAGGAATTTGAAAGGGACCCGAGGAGCAGGGGTGAAACCTGTGCCCTTTTTCTTTTGTGTTCTCCCCTACGCGGTATTTAGCCACTCTGTGCTTTTGACTTTGACCAACCGGGCAAAGCCGCTTTCCCGAAGTCGTCGAACTCAACCGCGCTTTTCGTTGGGGCAACGCACCTCGTTTCCCCCCTCTACACCTGGCTCGCCGCTTGTACCTCTCGGAACGCCACCATTGACATTTCCTGGAACAGATTAATGGCCCAGCCTGTCGTCTTTGTGGGGAAGGAGTGGGACCTGCCTTAGGCTCACGAAGTGCCGAACGCCTCCGCTTCTTCCTTTTTTCTGCGATGTTTGCAAACCAGCTCGGTGTTATCGCTGCACTGCTGAAGCGTGGCGTTCTTGCTCTCATCTGCCACTGCATTAACTATGCCTACATTTCACGATGTCAAAACGTCCTCTTGAGGCATGAAGAAGGTTTCCAGCCTCTTACTGGGCCCATTAGGGCTGCTGGCACCCTCCTCATCCACGCAAGGAGCGTATTTCGACATCGTCCCCACCTCCAGACCGGCCACGGCCTCGTTCTCTACATGCTCTACATTGATGCATTAGAGAATATGCGGGCCATTTTCTGGCGCGATCTCTGTTTCTAGCGCTTCATGATGCGCCTCAATTTCTGGCGCTTTGCGACGCGCCTCGCTTTCAGACCTTGGTCTGAGTCTTTCTTCCTTTTTGCTAACAGAGTTTACAAATCTCCTGATAAGCTCTGCTTTAATAATTTCATAGTTGTTCGCGTGCTGCTCACTGAGTCGCGCAACAACATCCGCTGCCTCGCAGGGCAGAACCGTGCGTAGCTTCTGAGACCAGGTGTCTCGCTCACACTTCAGTTGACTACACTTCCGTTCAAAGAGTCTAAGATACAGGCCCATATCCCATGATACCTCATATGGCTGCATGTACGTAGACATCTCGAACTCTGCCTCATTTTCGAGAAGTACTCCTCGCTAGGGGTCCCAACCTCATACTCAACTCATAGTCTTGTTTGAAAAACTTTAGCTTGAGGCCTTCTCTTTCGTCTTCACTCTTTCCTTCCATCTGAGCTGCTCTTAGTTTTCTTTCGATGATGAGGTCCCATTCTTCACTTAGTTCCTCATCATCAGCCCCCAAATCATTAATCGCTTGAATGATTATGGGTTTTCGTGCCAAACCCTTTGTATCGATCCCCAATTCCTCACACAACAGCAACAAGTCTGACTTCTGCAGCTCCCGTAAGTCCATGATCGTACTGAGTGCTCGCTACTTCCAAAAAAACTTTCCGAAACGGCGAAACTGAGTCTTTCGGCAAAGTTAACTACCAGTTCTAAAATTTACCCTCTTTTAGAACCTGGTTCACTCAAAGGAAAAGCCAAGCACTCACCCATACGTGATCCATGTCTCGAGCCAGCTGCTTCTCCTGGGCCGACTGTTGTTGTCACTTGTAGCTTCGAATCCCACCGTTGATCACCAGTTGTTGTGATCCGGGGTTCTGAGTCGTATCCCACCGCTGATCACCAGTTGTGGTGACTCGGTGTGCTGCGTCGTATCCCACCGCTGCCACCAGTTGTTGTGATCCCGGGGTGCTGTGGTAGCGTGGTGTAGCTTCGGGTTGAGGAAACGAACGCTTACGAGATGGGGATACGAAAAACAAACAGGTTTATGGCACTATTTACAAATATTTACAGCATGAGGTTAAGAGTTCGCAAACCCCGAACGTGGTGGTTGAACCGCTGCACAGTTCAGAGCCTTCACAAACTACGAACGTGGTGGTTGAACCTTTACTTGGTTCAGAGCGACGTCCCGCACTCGGCGGCGTCCTTATAAGCCCTGTCGGGCTCCTCCTTCTTGCAGGGAACACCAATCACACACACACAACAGGTGAAAGGTACGAGCAGGCACGGTGCACGTGAACATCCAATTTTGAGTCAAGATCACTGCACTGAAAGGTAGCGCCAGAGAGGCTCTTGCTCGTCGTGTATGTCGCTGGTCAAGGGGTCCCAAGCTTCGGACAGCAGACATCAAACGGTCCGCCAATCTGTCCGCTCAATTAGCAGGGCACTTTGTGGCGGCGGTCGCCGTTTTTTCAAAGGCAGACGCTGTCTTTGTTGTCCCCTCTGGAACGGCTTACAGCTTCGTGGCGACACGACGTCTCATCCGCCGGCTAGCAGGGACAATACCTGGCGGGCATAGGCATCCGGCGAGTCGGCTACTGGTTTGAGGATTAAAAGAGCGCCGCTCCCCCGTCAGCTCTCGACGCTGGTTCCAAGAAAACCTGAGTTCCAGGCGTGGGAACGCGGCCCGGTTACGCTTCTCAGCGACAGCATGGCGCCTACCGATGGCGGTCATAACAGTATCTGCAGTAACTTGTCGGCATATTTCAAGTCAGTTCGCTTGGGGATAGCCTTGACCATTGGAGACGACATTGATTAAGTAGATTGAACACTACTTCCACAATAGAGGGTGATAGGCCTAATTTAAAGCTGGTGTTCACTTATGTCACAAAGCTCATCTAATGTACATACGCATATATAACTGCCTTCATTAAACAGTGACATCTGATACCAAGCAAATTTCAAAATTAGGCTTCCCCACTCAAAGGGTGTTATAGAGGAGAAGCTAACTCTACAGCTGTTTTTAATGCATACGTGCAGACTCCTTCCACACTATGAAGACCATAAACATTGATATAACTTGTGTGCCCTTTCCGAACGACTTGATTGGGCATCAAGTTCATTGAAGATCATTGATTGATATGTGGGGTTTAACGTACCAAAACCACTATATGATTATGAGGGGCGCCGTAGTGGAGGACTCCGAAAATTTCGAACGCCTGTGGTTCTTTAACGTGCACCCAAATCTGAGCACACGGGCCTACAACATCCCTGCCTTCATCGGAAATGCAGCCGCCGCAGCCGGGATTCGATCCCGCAACCCGCGGCTCAGCAGCTGAGTACCTTAGCCACTAGACCACCGTGGTGGGACCACATTGAAGATCATTAATCCTCTAATGCGTCATTAGTAAGTCACGAGTGTTCTGGCTGCCGTTGGCGTAGACGAGGATGGTGTGGCGGATGCACCCCTGCCCCCCGATATTTCCTATTTTGCATGAGTATTTATACACGAAGTAATGTACGTTGTTGGGCTTGTTGGATAACTAATTTTGAAGGTCCGCATCTGTGCTTCGTGTGTCCATGTTCCATGTGCTTAACGTGTTGTCTTCTTCACGCTGTTTAATTATGTATTCATTATATATACACGCACACATGCAAACGCCCACACGAACTTACGAAAGGGTAGTTGACCTCCCCCCCTTCCCCCGCCTTGAAGAAAGTTTTAGCTACACCCGTGCTGGCTGCCATTGCTCAATTTGAATTCCTTAATTACTCAGGGGCTTACCCAGAAATTTTTACGGTGGGGGGACAACACCCTTTTATATACGTTCGTACATGCGTTTGTATCTATACTTGTACATATACGCAAGCAAAATAGAGCCCCCCCCCCCCTGGCGTCTGCATTTAAGACTTTTCTATTTCTTCACTAAACAACATGTAAGCCCAACCGACCCTGCACTACGGCTACACCAGCTGCCCTTTTTGTCGAATAGGTGCATGATGTGGGGATCTGAGGCGCGCCCGCGACCATTTCGCGGGCATTCCACCACACGGCCACACCCTTTTGCTTTCCCGCTCTGCTAACACCACGTGGCGATAGATGACGCCACGTGCGGGCACGGCACGCGGTACGCGCGCGCCGAGGGAGCGCTCTCTTGCTCCGTGGACAGCGCCGGGTAAGCACGTGTTTTCCTTCGTCCGCGTCCCCTTTGGGAATCGCGGACGGTAGCCTGCCTGGGGTGACCTTGGGCACCCCGGCAGGCGTGTTTACTTGAGTGCTAGCTTCGGTAGCGTACGCTAAGCCCAGAGCGGTGCCTAGTGCTTGAAGTGGTCGTACCACAACGAGCCGCACTTGCGTTAGGCCTACGCGTACGAAGTTTGCCCTAACACTCGCGACCAGGCCCATTGGCCATCGTGAGAGTGCGCAGCATAGCCGCGAGGGACCTTTTCCCGACCGGCGTGTCAAAGCTCGCCATTGCCAGCTGCGACGTGCTCGCGGTTTTCCCCTTATTGTGAACGTCCGCGTGCGGGTGCCTTTGCTACCCGCGTCCCGGGAGCGGACGTTGAACTGTTGTTCGGGGTGCCGCCAGAGGCAATAAAGTGTTGTGTACTTTTACATTAGAACACTGTCTATTTGCCGCGCCGCGCTAAACGCCTTATCAGTTGAGCGCGCGCGGAGCGGTGCGCTACACGCGAGTAAACGGAGTAGCGGACCTGTGGCTCGCTAAGCGTGAACCCGCGGTGATCGTCCGCTGCAGTTAGGAGCGGGGTCACCATAATGTGTTGCTGCGGAGTGCGGCGTGCAGACTCTTACCGCCGTCAGATTCAAGTAGCGCATTCTCATAGACGCCCTGTTCACAGGACTGCTTCAGGGCTTCGATGGATGCTGCATTGCTGGTAGCGACTTCAGCTGAACGTCGCGTACGGCTCCTCGCATTAGTACCAAGCGCGTCTCCCGAAATCGCAAGCGAGCGCGAGCTCGCATACAACAATGTGGACGAATAGAGAGGAGGAGGAGAAAAACTTTATTCATCCCAAGAGGGAAAGGTGCGGTGGTGGAGTGTCAGAGGAGCCTACCCAGCGTAGGTCTCCGCTACCCTCTTGGCCCAATCCAAGATCTGGTCCTGGACCTCGGGCGCCGAGCTGCACATAGCAGCCTCCCACTGCTCCTTACTATTAATGTGTAGAGAATTGGGTGGTGGGTTTCGAGTACACCCCCACGTGATATCGTCTAGGTTAGCTCTCTGTCGACAGAAAATGCACAAAGAGGAACGCATAGAGACGCCACCGGAGCGTCCGATTGGAGCGACTGTGCCTTGGTCCACAAATGCCGCGTCGAGGCGGCGTTACACCAACGCTGCGCATCGCCAAATGTGGCGTCTTGTGCAGATTAACGTTCGCAGTTCGCTCTGCTCATAACGGCGTTCGAGTGAAGCTCGCGCACAACTGCTCAACTAGAACGCTTGTCCATAATGCACATGCAGTCGCAACCAGCGAACAAGACGACAACTTTCTGTAGCAGCATGACCAAAGCTAGGTGAGCGAAGATCATGCACACGTTTTACAACTCCAAGTAGTCCGTTTGCGGGCGATTTACCGTATGTTTCGGTTTCACAAGCGTATTCAAAATGTACTTACGTCTTCGCACTGGTACCATATACTAAATGTGGCATTTTTTGGAAGGAAATCAATGAAAAGGTTCTTTTTATTGACTAAGAAAAGAACAACAACATTTATTGAAGAGTTCAGATTTATTTTATAAAAAAAGCAAGGATGAGCAGGAACTGGGCGATTGGAAAACTAAAGCAAAGGCAAGAAACCGTTTCCTAAATTCCAGTGCATATTAGGTCAGCATCGTTGTTTTCTTTCTTTCGGAGACGCAAGAACTCTCTGGAGACGCTCACGTTATCTTTTCAGGGGACGCGAAGGCATCGACGGGTAGCAGAAATCTTGGCCGCGACCGGTCATGAGCGGGCATCTGACGTTCGTAAATCCAAGTGGATGAAAAGCAATCATTACTCGGCGAAGAACGCTGTTTTTGCACAGTCACCAGCATAATATACATGAACGCGTCTGTTGCCCAGCGAAGCTTTGCACTGGTAATTTTATCCTCGTAAATCACTGTAGAACCATTCTCTCCGTAGACGCCGACTGATGTGGTGTTGCATTACGCAATCTTCAGCGGGATCGTATCAACAATATTAGGAAACCGAAATGTCGACCACGTATGCAACGCAGTTTAGGAAAATAGTCATTGCGTTTACGTGCAGCTTCCAATGGCACTTTTGCTTTTAAGCAGCTGCTCCTGCTGAAGACTGGCAGGTCGCCGGTGACACTTTCAAGGTGGTTATATTGTTGTTGTTGTTGTTCTCCTATTGTAAGTGGCGCATACCCATTGTGGGGGATGGGCCAAGAATCGAGTGGTTTCAATATTTACTGTTCAGATTTTGAATGATGGAGGTTTAACAGAAAGATTACCGATAGCCTATGAAAGTGTGTTGCTTAATGTAATGCATGCAAATATTTACATAAACGAATTTATTCTTAGAATAGAGCAATAATATGATTTTATACGTATATAATTATGTGGACCTGTTAGGATAATGAAACTGGTTGATTAGTCAACCTATTAGTTTCATCAATATAGTCCCGGACGGCCGCGCATACTGTCGCATTAGAGAAACCAGAAATCGAAGCTGCAAAAGACAAAATGACAGGCAGAGATAAGTCCATACCAATACCACGTAAAGGTATTTTTAATAGGGTTTTTCGTAATGTGTTAAACTGCCTGCAGGTCAAAAAGAAATGGTCTATTGTTTCCAGTTCATCACAGAATGCACACAGTGGCGAAGGTGCCTGAGCAGACCTGTGTTTATAGAAATTTAGATACTTGCTTACTAGCTTGTGCCTATGTTTGGCTCGTACCCACCACGGGGAATCGTCCGTTAAACCGGTGGTTATTATATTGAGGATAAGGTTATTGTAGCTATTAGAGTCCCACTTTCGCTGATGATATTACTCACACGTCTTCTTTCTTGGTAATTGCACGTGCTGGAAACAAAATATTTCACGACGCGCCACCGTCTTCGTTTCTTCCTGCTCGATGAATGCTGATTACCTGACGAACACACGCGGATGCTGGCGCACAATCTTCGATGTGAACTTGCTGCAACCGAGCGACACCATTGTTGTTTATCAGGGCAGAAAAAAAGGTGAAATGACACACACACACACACACACACACACACACACACACACACAAACAACAACAGAAAACTAGAAACAGCAAACAACGAAATTAATGTACAGTGTAAGCTTCTTAATAACAATGCGAACAATCTTGAACATAATACTTATAAACTTCTTTTTCAATATTTATCCTTTATGCTACACAATATACATAAAACTTAGCGTTCGGGGACTACATGCAGCAGCGTAGTAAACAAAAAACAAATGTGCGGTTGGGCTTCGTAGCCTTGGCTATGCTGCCACAGAAAGTTGTCGCGGTGGTTCACTTGAAAAGCCATGTCGTAGATTGCTTTCGCGTGGGCGGGAGTCTTCCTTGCCGGCACGACGGCCACGTCAGCGTTCATGTCTCCATACATCGACAGGCTGCTCGACCGGACCGGTGGCACCATGAAAACGAGCATGAGCCAGCTTCAGCGCACCTTTGGACGCGTGCACTGCAACGCAGCTGCATTGATGGGTTTCGCAAGGTGCGCCATCTTTTCTTTACGCCATTTATTTACACAGCCGAACCTCGCTACAACAAAACCAGTTTTAGCGAAGTATTATTGGACATGAAGAGACTATTGAGAATGGTACACCTCGAAGTTCCCATCAAAATACGAGTAATCTGAATCTTAGTGTTAACGAATTGAAATTTTCGTATCCGTGATTAAAATAAATTTAATATTGGTCTCCCAAATTATAAAGAAATTGGGCGTGGCCCTATTGGTTAACTTGTATCTCGCCGTGTTGTACGCAGTGGTGTATTCTTTGGGTGAACATTTATTTTCACCGCACTACCAAAGCGGATCTCAAGGTCAAGTAGAAATAAGCACGTGGTTGAGACATGCTCCGCAAGGTGCCGCAACGATGCCACCTGCTCTAAAGCCTGTTACCTGTTTAGAAAAATTTGTTCTTTCAGTGAACTCACTGATTTAATCTTTATTATTGCGTTGGTGGTTAACTGACTTTATCTCAAGTAATCTTGTGCTTTGATATCATTCGTGTCGAGGGGGCGCCAACGCATGCAGATCGGGCCACATCTGGCTCTACTTATCCGTCCTTAAGAGCCAGGATTTTATGGCCATCGGCACAAAATCGCACAGGAATCGCAACAGGCAAGTCACCATCTTTCATCTGGCACGAATATTTTTGCGCTGGACTCCTTTTTCAACGAGAAACAAATGTTTGAAAACCGTAAGCGGTGGTCACAATATTAAGCCTAGACGCGCCCCCTCTGCAGCGGCTTGGCGGACGCGCCAGCCGCGTTGGTGCCCGGTGCGCTCTGCGACGCGCCCTTAATAAATAAATAAATACGTTTTCACCACCACCACCACGCGCCTCCCAACGCAGTGAACTGGGCAGGGGCCCAATTCGCGGAGACGACCACCGTCGATTCTGACTCACCAGACCAACTGGAGTGCATGGATGCTGACGACTTCGAACCCACAGACAATGTCGGGCCCAGCGACTCTACCCCCGGTCCGAGCGTCGTTGCCGAAGCGTCCAACAATACATACCTGCGGCCATCCGTGCCTCACACTCCATGGTTTCGGGTGATCAACGCTCGCCGAAAGAAGGTTGTTGCCGAGGAGGCCTCCACGACGCCACCAGCAACATTCCACCAACGCGAGCACCGACATGAAACCGGCCGGCCCCGCCTGCCACGCCTTCCCGTAGAGGACCACAAGGTGATATTTCGTATAAAAGGAGGCATATATCTACAACAAGAAGCGGTTTTACCCTTGCGCGCTGCTATACAAACCGCGCTCCGAGCCCCCTTGCCCATGAGTGCGCGGATACGAGTACGCAAGGAGCAGAACATCGCCCTAGTCAGCACCTCAGACCCAGACTTCACGGTACAGCTGTGCCATGTGCAGACGCTCAAGCTCGGCAGCAGATAATATGAAGCCTCCGCTTACGTGGCTTCCCCAGATAATTCCTGCAAGGGAGTAATCACAGGAGCCCTCCCTATACCCACAGACGACGCCCTCATGAACGACACCGTCATTTATCCCCAAATTATTAATATTATCCAAGCCCGACCATTCGGGACGAATGGAGCATGCCTCTACACTCTTGAGGGAAAGCGTGTTCCCCAATACGTTTACTTCCAAGGCGTGAAATTTCAATGCAGACCTTTCCAACCAGTCACCCAAGTGTACCACTGCTGCCTCGGAACTGGCCACCGACACGACATCTGTCCATATCCACATGGACGCCGGTTTGGAAATTGTGGCATTCTCAACCCAAGTGAACACCACGATGGTTGCGTCCCGCGGTGTTTAACTTGTGGCTCCGACGAACACCCCACCATCGAACTGGGTTGCCCAGCCCGACAAAGGAGACCTGGGCCCCGTGTTCTTAGAGATGAACGCCAGCTCCTAGAAAAGCCCAATGATCCTCCACTGAAACAACAGTTGCCACTAAACAACCAACCTCGCAGCCGTCCTCAGCACGCCGGCAGTGAAGGCCACGGTATAGGAGTGCTCAATCCAAGCGCTCAAAAACACCAAAGCATGGAAAGCAGACCTCGCAACCTATTCAACCCGGAGCACCTCCACCTATCCAGGCATCTGCGCATTCATCCAGGAACTACCCACCGCCTTCTTCGCAGTGCAGTGGGAAAAGCTACAATACGTGGCCAGCACTTCCGCAACGAGAGCCCACCCATGCACCTGGCTTGGAGGCCAGGGCAGCGGCCTCGAGTTCATCTGGCTTGGCTGCAGGAGGTCGCCTAGATCAAGACCCCCAGTCGCAGCTGCAGCGACGGCAGGACCCCCTGGTCCTCCCTGGTAAGTCGCCCGTTGAGCAGGCCTCCCAAAATCCTTCGCGATCAGCACCACCCCATTCACCAGCCCTCGTTCAACAGACGTGTGCCCAGTATTTCCAAACCCCAGAACTCACTCAAGCCCTCACACAACTAGTTCTAAAGTTCGTAAGTGATAGCCTCGAGGCTGTTAAACACAACTGATTAACGAACAAGAACAGGCCCTCCAGAGAATGAAGACTACGTTTAGTCACCACATGGAAAAAGTTGAGGCTGCAAATAATCACCTGTACGATATGGAAGCTCAATCATTACCAACCCGTAAGCATAAACAAAGCAAATCGGCCGCCGCTTCCTCTCAAGCACACGGCGCAGGCGAACAGCCCACAATCGGGAGTTTCCACTCCCACAACGACCCAACATGGCGAATTTTAGTAATCGACAAAATCCCGGAAGAGCAGGCTTGCCTTCTTCATCCGGAAATCAAAATTCATCTGATATCAACATATGGCAGTGGAACTGTAGAAGCATCAGAAAAAAAAAAACACTCTCAATTGGCCGCCTACATTCAACACTCCGCTGAATCTCCTCAAATAGTGGCTCTGCAGTTGACGGGGTCTGTCCCTTTCTCTCTGCAAGGATATCAGGTGGCATCGGTAACATCGCACACCGCTATTCATAAAACCCTTCCATTCATAGATCGGACCCTTACGAGAAGCTCATCAGAGAATGGAACCGAGTACACTGCTCTTGAGGTAATCCCGTCGAATCATACATCGGGTAAAGGACTCTTGGTAATCAACATATACAGCACCCCTAAAAATAAGGTCACTGGCATACCCGAAATTCTTGCTCAAACACGGTCCACACATCGTATTATAGTAGGTGACTTTAATGCACGCCATACCGCATGGGGTTAGATAAGTAATTCACCGAAAGGTAACCTTGTACATAGCGCCATGATGCACCACGCACTTACCTTAATTACTGATCCTACTGTGCCAACGCGAGTAGGCACTAGCACCGCCAGGGATACCACGCCTGACCTCACGATGGTTAGTGCACATGTAATAGTAAAAGTGGTGCGGCGATGGCGTAGTGGTTAGAGCATCCGCCTCGCATGCAAGAGGTCCAGGGTTCAAATCCCGGTGCCACGCAGTTCCCAACTGGAATAAAAAACCGCGTGTTGCTGGAACTGCATTAAGAGGCCTGGGATGCAACCTCACCGGTAACCACCGCTGGGAACGCACACCCTCACCAGAGAAGAATTGGCCACCCTGGTGCAGTATCTGGCCACTACCTCCCACATGCATACGTCAAATAACTCATGGCCCTCAGTCCCCAGCAGCTGCGAAGCAACTGACCACGGCGGCGGTCAGATCTGCAGCACAGCAGAGGCTGCTAAGCATCTCTGGATCCCGACAGGCCGCCATTGGAACCTGAACTTGGCGACGTTTAACGCTAGAACCTTATCTAGTGAGGGAAATCTAGCTGTACTATTCGAGGAGCTAGAAGGTGTTAAATGGAAATAATAGGGCTCAGTGAGGTTAGGAGGACAGATGAGGCCTATACGGTGCTACAGAACGGGCACGTCCTTTGCTATCGGGGCTTGGCAGACAGAAGAGAACTGGGAGTGGGGTTCCTAATTCACAGAAACATAGCTGGAAGCATAGAGGAATACTATAGCAATAATGAAAGGGTGGTAGCTATCGAAATTAAACTGAATAAAAGATACAAGATGACGGTGGTACAGGATTACGCGCCTGCATCCAGCCATGATGACGCTTCAGTTGGAAGCTTCTATGAAGACGTGGAATCGGCAATGAGTAAGGTAAAAACACACTATACTATAGTGATGGGCGACTTTAATGCAAAGGTAGGGAAGACGCAGGCTGGAGACCAGGCAGTAGGAGATTATGGCATCGGCACTAGAACGCCAGAGGAGAGCTACTAGTAGGATTCGCAGAACGCAATAATTTACGGATTTTGAATACTTTCTACGGAAAACGAGAAAACCGCAAGTGGACATGGAGGAGCGCTAATGGCGAAAATAAGAACGAAATAGACTTTATAATGAGTGCACACCCAGGAATCGTGCAGGATGTGGAAGTGGTTGGCGAGTTACGATGCAGTGACAACAGAATGGTACGGTCTCGAATTCACCTAGACTTGAAGAAGGAACGACAGAAACTGATACGCAAGAAGCCAATCAATGAGCTAGCACTGAGAGGGAAAGTACAGGAATTCAGAGTGTCGCTCCAGAACAGGTACTCGTCTCTTAGTGAGGAAACCAACCTTAGCGTAGATACAATGAATGATAATCTGACGAGTATCATTACGGAGTGTGCCGTGGAAGTTGGAGGCAGGGTAGTTAGACAGGAGACTGGCAAGCTTTCCCAGGAAACAAAGAACCTAATTAAGAAGCGTCAAATCATGAAAGTGTCAAGTACAACAGATAAAATAGAACTGGCAGAGCTTTCGAAGGTGATTAATAGACGTAAGGTATACGATGTAAGAAGGTATAACATGGAGAGAATTGAACACGCTCTGAAAAACGGAGGAAGCGTCGAAGCAGTGAAGAGGAAACTTGGGATAGGCAAAAGTCGGATGTATGCACTATATAAGGGACAAAGAAGGCAAAATAACTACCAATATGGATAGGATAGTTAAAATAGCGGAGGAGTTTTACAGAGATCTGTACAGTAGCCGAGACAACCACGACCTTAATACTATAAGAACTAGCAGTAACCCAGATGACTCCCCACCAGTAATGATAGAAGAAGTCAGAAAAGCTTTGGAGAGCATGCAAAGAGGCAAAGCTGCTGGTGAGAATCAGGTAACATCAGATCTGCTGAAAGATGGAGGACAGATTGTGTTAAAAAAACTAGCCACCCTGTTTACGAGGTGTCTCCTGACGGGAAGAGTACCAGAGTCTTGGAAGAACGCTAACATCATCTTAATACATAAGGAAGGAGATGACAAGGACTTGAAGAATTACAGGCCGATCAGCTTGCTCTCTGTAGTATATAAGCTATTTATAAAGGTAATTGCTAACAGAGTAAAGAAAACATTAGAATTCAATCAACCAAAAGAACAAGCAGGATTTCGAACAGGCTACTCAACAATTGACCACATTCATACTATCAATCAGGTAATAGAGAAATGCTCAGAGTATAACCAACCACTATATATAGCCTTCATAGATTACGAGAAGGCGTTTGATTCAGTAGAAATATCAGCCGTCATGCAGACACTGCGGAATCAGGGCGTTGATGAAGTATATATAAACATTCTGGAAGAAATCTACAGGAGATCAACTGCTACCATAGTGCTTCATAAAGAAAGCAACAGAATACCAATCAAGAAGGGTGTAAGGCAGGGGGACACAATCTCCCCAATGCTATTTACCGCGTGCTTACAGGAGGTTTTCAGAAGCCTAGAATGGGAACAGTTAGGGATAAGTGTTAATGAAGAATACCTTAGTAACCTGCGCTTCGCCGATGACATTGCACTGCTGAGTTACTCAGGGGACGAATTGCAACTCATGATTATTGAGTTAGACAAGGAGAGCAGAAAGGTGGGTCTTAAAATTAATCTGCAGAAAACGAAAGTAATGTACAACAACCTCGGAAAGAAGCAGCGCTTCGAGATAGGTAATAGTGCACTTGAAGTTGTAAAAGACTATGTCTACTTAGGGTAGGTAA